>CAUYRH010162716.1:0-31580 GCA_963574655.1 Perodicticus potto | reverse complement strand
TTGGACATATCCGCCATTGAAGGAGAGTAATCACTGAGAAATGGGGACTGAGGGTAAGTTGTGCATTTGCTCCATTTTACTGCCTTACAAGTGTCTGTAGGCTGTGGTACAAGGAAAGGGGACTGAAGGGACCTGCCCACCTGTCTGCATTGAGGAATCTGAGCTACGCGGAGTTGTAGTAGCACCAGAGGAGAAAGCTAGAGAACCAGGAGACACAGACAGCCCACCTGGGATATTCAGCTGATTAGCATGTGAATGTGAGGAGCTAACTGAAGCTGGGGAAAGACCCATTAAAAAGGCCAGGCGGGGGCGGCGCCTGTGGCTCAAAGGAGTGGGGCACTGGCCCCACATACCAGAGGAGGTGGGTTCAAACCCAGCCCCAGCCAAAAACTGCAAAAAAAAAAAAAGGAGGGCGGCGCTTGTGGCTCATCAAGTCGAGCGCCGGCCCCATATACCAAAGGTGGTGGGTTCAAACCCAGCCTTGGCCAAACTGCAAAACAGAAAAATAGCCGGGCATTGTGGCAGATGCCTGTAGTCCCAGCTACTCGGGAGGCTGAGGCAAGAGAATCGCCTAAGCCCAGGAGTTGGAGGTTGCTGTGAACTGTGACGCCATGGTAATCTACCTTGGGCAACATAGTGAGACTCTGTCTCAACAAAAAGAAAAGAAAAAGAGTGAAACCCTAAAAAACAGCTGAGTGTTGTGGTGGGTACCTGTAGTCCCAGCCACTCGGGAGGCTGAGGCAAGAGAATCACTTGAGCCCAAGAGTTTGAAGTTGTGTGAGCTATGATGACACAGCCCTCTACCGAGGGCAACAAAGTAAGACTCTATCTCAAAACAAAACAAAACAAAACAAAAAACAATAAGAAAACAAAAGAACAACAAAAATAATTTAAAGTGTGGGGAAAAAATTTGAACAGACTTGGCTAGAGAAGATAAATGGATGGCAATTAAGCACATAAAAAGATTCTCAGCATCCTTAGTCATTAAGGAAATGCCGGATTAAAACCATACTGAGATACTGCTACACACCCATAGAATAGCTACTGTTTAAAAAAACTAACCATACCACAGAGTGTCAAAGATGTGAAGCCATAGGAACTTCTAATGGGGATGTAAAGTTGTACAACTTCAGAAAACAATCTGACAGTTTCTTGAAATACTAAAGATACACCTTCCCTATGATTCAGCCATTGCACTCCTAGGCATTTACCCAAGTGAAAATGTCCATGCAATAAACTGTACATTAATTTTCTTTTTTTTTTAATTTTATTTTTTAGAGTCTCACTTTGTACCCTCGGTAGAGTGCAATGGCATCACAGCTCATAGCAACCTCCAGCCCTTGGGCTCAGGCAATTCTCTTGCCTCAACCTCCCGAGTTAGCTGGGACCACAGGCACCTGCCACAACGTCCGGCTATTTTTTTGTTGCAATTTGGCCGGGGCCGGGTTCGACCTTGCCACCTTCAGTATATGGAGCCGGCGCCCTACTCACTGAGCCACAGGCGCCGCCCAACTGTACATTAATTTTCATAGCTTTATTTGTAATAACCAAACACTGGAAACAATGTAAACATCCATCAGCAGTTGAGTGGCTATCATGGTATACTCAGCCAAAGTAAAACTACTTCCCTAATGGAACTATAGATACCCAACAACATGAGTGAGCCTCATTAGTTGGGTTGAGTGAAAGAAGTCATTTAAAGGCTCGGTGCTTGTGGCTCAATGGGCTAAGGCGCCAGCCACGTACACCTGAGCTGGCGGGTTCAAATCCAGACCGGGCCCGCCAAACAACAATGACGGCTCCAACCAAAAAAAAAAAAAAAAAATGGCCCAATGTTGTGGCGAGCACCTGTAGTCCCAGCTACTTGGGAGGCTGAGGCAGGAGAATCGCTTTAGCCCAGGAATTGGAGGTTGCTGTGAGCTGTGATGCCACTGGACTCTAGCAAGGGGGACAGCTTGAGGCTCTGTCTCAAAAAAAAAAAAAAAAAAGAAGTCATTTAAAAAGTACATCCTGACTCGGCGCCTGTGGCTCAACAGGCTAAAGCGCCAGCCATGTACACCTGAGGTGGTGGGTTCGAATCAGCCTGGGCCTGCCAAACAACAATGACAACTACGACCACAAAAAAAAAAAAAAAAATAGCCGAGCATTGTGGTGCCTGTAAGTCCCAGCTACTTGGGAGATTGGGAGGCTGAGGCAAGAGAATTGTTTAAGCCCAAGAGTTTGAGGTTGCTGTGAGCTGTGATACCATGGCACTCTACCGAAAGCAACATAGTGAGACTCTTGTCTCCGGCATGTGGGACCAACACCCTACTCCTTTGAGCCACAGGTGCCACCAGTGCATCCTGTATGATTCCATATATCCAAAAATCTAGAAAATGTAAACTATGGGGACAGAAAGTAGATTAACAATTGTTTGGAGGGGCTCGGCGCCTGTGGCTCAACGAGCTAAGGCGCCAGCCACATAACACCTGAGCTGGCGGGTTCGAATCCAGCCCAGGCCCACCGAACAACAATGACGGCTGCAACCAAAAAAATGGCTGGGCGTTGTGGCGGGCGCCTGTAGTCCCAGCTACTTGGGAGGCAGAGGCAAGAGACTCGCTTGAGCCCAGGGACTGGAGGTTGCTGTGAGCTGTGATGCCACAGCACTCTATCCAGGGTGACAGCTTGAGGCTCTGTCTCAAAAAAAAAAAACAATTGTTTGGAGGGCGGCACCTGTGGCTCAGTGAGTAGGGCGCTGGCCCCATATGCCGGAGGTGGTGGGTTCAAACCCAGCCCCGGCCAAAAACTGCAAAAAAACACAAAAAAACAAAACAACAATTGTTTGGAGATGTGGGCAGGTAGGGAGAGGCAGGCAGTTACTAGGTTACTTACTAGGAGGAATGAGGTAACTTCTGGGCATGACAGGCTTACTGCCTTGATTGTAGTGGTGATTTCAGGGATGTATACATTCAGCTAAATGTGTCATATAGCATACTTTATTTTATTTTATTTTTTTTGAGAGAGTCTCACTATGTCGCCCTTGGTAGAGTGCAGTGGTGTCATAACACACAGCTCAAAGCTTAAGTGATTCTCTTGCCTCAGTCTCCCAAGTAGCTGGGACTACAGGTGCCCGCCACAAACGCCCAGCTATTTTTTGTTGTACTTGTCATCATTGTTGTTTAGCAGGCTGGGGTGGGGTTCGAACCTGCCTGTCTCATTATGTGTGGTATCACCCCAGCACAGAGGTTTTTTTCCTGGACCTGGAGAGAAAGGAGAACATATTTCTTCATCTTAGAAATAGTTGTCAACAATCACCAATGAAGGGCGGCACCTGTGGCTCAAAGGAGTAGGGCACCGGCCCCATATGCCAATCACCAATGAACATTAGTATTTTTTGGTTCAGGGCCTGTATTTTCATCAGAAAATACTAATTTTCTTTTACTTTTCTTTTCTTGGCAGTTTTTGGCTGGGGCTGGGTTTGAACCCACCACCTCTGGCATATGGGATCGGTGCCCTACTCCTTTGAGCCACAGGCACCACCCAAAAATACTAATTTTCTTTTTTTTTTTTTTTTGTAGGAAAGGTCTTTATTAGCAGGGAAGCTGCAGAGCAGCATTAAGGAGGAGGGGAGAGAGAGAGTGAGAAAAGGGGGAAGAGAGGAGAAAGAGAGAAGGGAGGGGGAGAGAGAGAGACACGAGTCACACCGGGGAAGGAAGAGAAAAGAGAGACACACGGGGAAGGAAGAGAAAAGAGCAAAAATACTAATTTTCATTGGTGATTGTTGACAGCTATTTCTAAGATGAAGAAGTATGTTCTCCTTTCTCTCCAGGTCCAGGAAAAAACCTCTGTGCTGGGGTGATACCAGCAAATCCAATCAGTTGCCTGATATTCTAGAGTCTCAAAATGGAGACTTCAAAGGCTGACCTTTCCTGCACACTCATGTCCTAAAGCACCTTATTTGGGCTCAAACACCCTGCCTTCCAGTGCTGCCGAACCAAGGAGTCTATCCACCTGTCACCCAAGCCAGTCAATGGAGAAGCAGAAGAGAGATCAACAGTTTCACTTTTATTTACAGAAAATCCAGCAATTCCAGGAACAGTAGGGATATCTCCCCCAAAGAACTGCTCTGCCCTCCTTTTTCCCTTTATCAGTTTTTACGCTGGCAGTAAAAGTAAACATCGACAATGTTATTACTCATCATGGTATACATTAAACAGATTCCCCCTCATAGGTTACAAGGTTACACAATATCCCCCTATCTTAAAGCGGTTCCATCTTCAAAGCATTTTCACTGTAGACTGAATTTATAGCTAGTCCACACTTCACCGGGCACACAGAGTGCCCTGGGTCCTTGCCCGGAACAGTGGAGTCGCGTTCCCCAACTTATCTATGACAGTGAAGACGTGAATAAACAATCTCCAGACGTCGTTACATAGGCTCCGCCCACCTTGTTAGGGCCTGACCAGCAGTGCCCTGCAGGAAATGGCCGTTCGGGTGAACAGTGGCTGGTGACACCAGGACAGAAAAGTTCTCAAGTGTCGGTCCCATTGTTCCCGTGGAGCACGGCATCTCCTGTGTTTCCTTTCGTTCTTCTCAGCATCCCCATGAGGAGGCCGAGCCCCAGGGAGGAGACTGGGAAGTGGGTGCGGATCCTGCCTCTCTAGGCAGGGAACTCTGTCTGGGTTTATGTAGGCTGGGAAGCACTTCCAAACCCACCTATGATCCTGGAGGAGCCGAGCCTGGGTGGTCGCTGCTCCCCACCTCACCTACCTGCATGAGAGGCCCAGGGTGGGGTGGGCGTCCTGACTGGTTGTAATCCAGGAACAGTGTTGCTGGAGGTCTGTTCCCCACAACAGGACCACAGTGCTCCTTCGGCCTCCAGTGGCCTCTTTGGAAGGGGCTTGTCCATTTAGGTGAATCTTGGGGCACACCAAGCCCCAGTGACAGCCCCTAGAACAGCTATAGGAGAGGGGTTAATGTCACAGACTGATGCTGGGCCACAGGGGCTCACCCCGGCTCCTCTCTTTCCTAGCTCTTTGACCTTGGACAAGTCATTTAGCCTCTTCCTGCCTTAGCTGACTCACTTAGAAAACAGGCAAAGCCATCAGTACCTAGCTGGGAGAGAGGTTACAAAAGTGCTTGCTCTGGCTCAGTGGGTAGGGTGCCGGCTCCATATACCGAGGGTGGCAGGTTCGAACCCGGCCCTGGCCAAACTGCAACAAAAAATAGCCGGGCGTTGTGGCGGGCGCCTGTAGTCCCAGCAACTTGGGAGGCTGGAGCAAGAGAACTGCCTAAGCCCAGGAGTTGGAGGTTGCTGTGAGCTGTGACGCCACGGCACTCTCCTGAGGGCGATAAAGTGAGAATCTGTCTCTAAAATAAATAAATAAATGGCTTCAGCCCAGGCCTAGTCCCAAAAGTTTGGGCTCCTGCTATTGCCACTCAGAGAGCCCTGGATGGAGGCCCTGCAGATATTGAAGAGTGCCTGCAACCCCACCACCACCACCACGGCAGGCACTTTCCAAAACTCAGGTCATTACTCATGCGGGATAAGGAGGGGCTTGGTGTACCTCAATTCCCAAGAGGAGGGAAGAGGCCCGGAGAGGACCACAGTGCCAGCAAGTGACGGAACTGGGACCAAGGCCAGGCTGTCTGCCTCCAAGATTGGGCCTGGAGGAGGACGCGTCTAGGCGTGGCCCACCTGCTTCCTCCTCCTCCGTCTGGAGCTCTGGCTGGAGTTGTCCTGGCTGGTGCTCTCTGCCCTACCAGGCTGTGGAAGGCATAAAACGCTGCTTCTTGGAGCTCAATGTCAAGGCCTGTAGAAGGTCTTGCTGGTGGTTGTGAGGCCCAGAGGTTGAGGGTCCCCCTCAAAGAGCTATGGACACCTGCATGGCAGTGAGGCCGAGCTTCCCCACTTGGCTTTAGCCGTTTAAGGCTCCAGCTTGGCTATTGTGTCGCATGCCTCTGCCCAAGAGGTGGAAAGATTGAGACCATCTGCTGCCGCCTGGACTTTTCCAGAGCTCGCCTGGGACACCAACTTGGGTTCTCACACATCATCCTGGTAGGAATCTCTGGGCCAGGGCCATTCGAGGGTGAACATGCTGGCTTCTGGCCAGAGGTGGGCAGGGAGTGAGGAGGGCAGGAGGAACCCGAGTTTGGCATTTCTCTAACAGGATGTGCAGGGAGAACTCAGTTGCCTGCGTGTAACAGGTTTATCAGCCTGACTGGCCCAAGGCCGGCTCTCCTAGCCATTGACTCTCTGCGGGTGCCTCCCACTTTCCACCTGGCTTTGCCTTGCTCTGGGGAGCCTACACTCCATTCCAGCATAGGGGCACAGGGAAATGCTCTGTGGCTTCCCAGCCACTGGGCACGCCCTTGTCTTTGAAAGGAGAGCTGGAAGGGGACCAGGCCCCCAGGATGGAGCACCGAGAGCAGTAGGCCTTGTTTAACGGGGGAGAAAGGAGTGACCTAGAAGAGGTCAGGAACAGAGCCAGGCAGAACTGTGTGCTCTTAGCACTTTTTTTTTTCTTTCATTCTTTTTCTTCTTGAGAATTGTCGGAAGGGATCTTTGCACTTTTTCCACAGCCTCAAGGTAAGGAGTCCACTTAAAGCAGAGCAGTGAGATGGGTGGGGGCCGTCAGTCCTGAGACCTGTCGCCTCCCATCCTCACACCCCTTCATCTCCCTTCTGGTCCAAGTAATGCATCTGGCTGGCCTGGGATGTGCTGGAATCTGTGCCCCACAGGGATGGGTGTGCCCCTCTCAGTCCTGTCTGGGAAGGCCGGGACTGGTGGGCTCAGGGAGGCTCCTGGCTTCCTGGCCTTGGGGGGAGTCTCTCCTTGTCCAGCAGGGTCCCACTGTCCCCAGGCCCTACCCTGGCTTGGCAGTGGCTTCCCTCTTCATGCCTCAGTTTCCCCCATATCTCCTTATTCCATTCTTGCCTCTCCCGTCTCTCAGCTGGTGACCCTGGTATTGCTCTTCTGGCTGGGAGCCTACTCTCATGGTACTTGGGGAGGGAGAGCCTCCCTACCTGGGACTTCTCTGCCCCAGGCCCCCTGCTGCTGGCTGTGCCCACCTGCCCCCTGCATGTCCTCCTACAGGGGACCCCGAGGGCCTGGGGCGAACACACAAGCTCTTTGTCTCTGGCTGGTGTGTCTCCTAATCTTGCAGGGCCGTCTGCTGACCAAGTGCAGGAGGCCTGGGGGCTGGCTCCTGGGGGCGGCGAGAAGTGCGATGTGTGCCCTGTCCTCCCACTCAAGGGTGCTGTGGCCCTTGTTGCCAGTCTACACATCACTGTCCCCAGCCAAGGGGCCCTGGCAACAGGGTGTGGGTTGGCGGCCTGGGCTCCAACCTGAGCTCTTTGTGGGGCTCTCTCCAGAGCTTCGTCCCGCCTTGGGCTCCCAAATGCTCCCCACTTGCTCCCCTTTCTTAAGGAACCCAAGCCCTGCCCAGATGTGAGGGCTTGGTCCCTGAAGGATTCTTCTGATTCCCCAGTCCCTCACCAGGACCCCCACACCTTGGTCTCCATGGGGGACCTGGTCCTTGTCCCCACCCCAATAGCAGAGGTGGTGCTCAGCAATCCTGAAAGGATGAGATGGGGCATCACCCTTTATCGTAGGGTTCACACTGCAGGTGCCAGAGCCCCTTGTGTTAAGTGAAGTCTGAGACTCCAGCCTGGGCTGACCTCCCACTGAGACCGTTTTCCTTCTGTCCTTCTAATCCTAGGCTGAGCCCCTAAGCTGGACCTCTGGGGAACTGTGGGTCCCCCTGGGCTTCCATCACCTGCTGTCCTATTGTCCCCCTGGGCTTCCATCACCTGCTGTCCTATTGTCCCAAAGCACTGTCCGTCAGCAGTAAGTGACCCCCGTGGGTGGCGGGTCAGCTGGTGCAGCAGGCCTGGGGCTTGGGTCCTGGCCCGGCAGCAGCAGAACCCCAGGTGGAGGCAGGGGCTGTGCCCTCAGCCGTGCCACCCGCAGGCCCTCGTAGACGGTGGGGAGTGAGGTACGCTGGCTGAGCCGCCGGTGCAGGCCAACCAGCAGGGGCTGGGGCAGGGAGGCCACGGCCATGTTGTTGCTCAGGTCTACCCAGACCAGCGCTGGGAACTTGATGGTGTCCTTGATGGCCTCGGTAAGCTCACGCGTGGTGGCCTGTGTCAGCCGGTTGCTGTTGAGCAGGAGCTGGGTGAGGCGGGGCAGCGTCCACAGGCTGGGCAGCAGCTGGCGTAGCTGCTTGTCACTCAACCCTGTGAAGCTCAGGTCCAGCACAGCCAGCCCAGTGCCAGGTAGCATGTTACATGATGCATACCTCGTGCTGGCAGTGGGACACCTGAAAGGTCCACAGTCTCTCCTGCCAGCTGCCAGCTGAGTCTTCTGCAGGCTGCTCTTGAGGCCACAGGAGGGTCGCAGGGGGCATGGCCTGAGCAAGGGCCCCCAGGCAGGCCTGGTCGGGCATGGATGACAATCTGTTGGAGCAGCCCTGGCCTACGGGCCTATGGTCTGGCAAAGCCAGATTCACAGTCACCCTCTGAGTCCATGGTCACGGCAATGCTCAGACCTCTCTGAGCCTCAGTTTCCTCTTTGATAATAAGGGGATGTGGTGGTTGTGAGGATCGCACACATATTAAGGATCTGTGAACTATTTTTTTCTTTTTTTAATAGGATAGGAATTTCTTTCTTTCTTTCTTTTTCTTTTGAGACAGAGTCTCACTATGTCACCCTGGGTAGAGTGCTATGGTGTCACAGCTCACAGCAACCTTAAACTCTTGGGCTTAAATGATTCTCTCGCCTCAGCCTCCCAAGTGTCTGGGACTACAGGCACCCCAGCCACAACACCAGGCTATTTTTTGGTTGTAGTTGTCATTGTCATTTGGCAGTCCTGGGCTGGGTTCGAACCCCCCAGCTCTGGTGTATGTGGCTGGCGCCTTAGCCGCTGAGCTACAGGTGCCGAGCCCTGTGAACTATTATTACTATGAAAAGTCACTCTGTGCCCATCATCACCACACTAGTTATAGCTGTTATCTCACTTATTTTTATACCAACCCAGCCGAGCAGCTGCAGAGCCCCAGGTGGGGGTAGGGATGACGATCTCATTCTACAGCGGGGCAAACTGATGCTCAGAGAGGTGAAGTAACTCTTCCGTGGCCACCCTCTATGAAGGAAGGAGCCGAACTCCTGAACTCACAGGTTTTTTCCCCTGTGCCCCGTTAGAAGTCGAGTCCTTTAGGGTAAGGAAAAACTTTCCTATAAGGGGACAGGGCATGAGGCTGGTCTCCATGGCTTTCAGGGCAGCGAGGGGGGAGGTGGTGTGGCATGAGGCCTGCCCTGGGGGGAATCTCCCTGGTTCTCAGCTGGAAGGGAAGTTTTGAGACTGAGGAGGGTCCCCCACTGCCCTCTACACCCCCCTCTAGGCCTGTCCCCTGTTGTCTGAGCAGAGCCCATGAGGCACCTAGGCCTTTTGGGGGACTAAGCAATGAGCACGTTCTGGGGCCCTCACCTGCCATGGCAGGGAACAACCCATGAGTTCCAGGTTCAGCGTGGACAGATACGGGAGACACGCCAGGTCAGCTCCCAGCTAGGTGCCTATGGCCAGTTGTGGGCTGAGTCTGTGCTACAAGGTTCCATGGATGGAGTCACTCTTAGATGGAGTGACCAAGGGGCCCACAGCAGAGTGAGCTATCAGGAGACACAGAGGCCTTGGCTTCAGGCAGCCTGGTTGGTATTGGCAAAGAATTCCCAAAGGGCTGCAGGAAAATCAGAGTGGGGTGCGACCTTGGGCAAGCTACTTGGCTTCTCCCAGCCTGTCCTTCCCTGCGCCCAGAATCTCCCTGCCTCCCCACCTGCTACAAAGATTCAGCAGAGAATGCCTGCTGAGGTCACCCTGGGCCCAGGCCCTGTGACAGGCCAAGGATTTGTGAATGGCAGGAGGCAGGATTGTCTCGTGGAAATAGGAGGAGGTCACATGGAGAGCACAGCCTGGCTTGGGAAGCATCTACCTCCATACTGACCATACTGGCTTTCAGGGCTGGAGCCTTTGTGCTGACACAGCTGAGGGCCTCGTGGTGTGGCATTTCAGGCACTGGTTTCTTAGGGAGAGTGTAGGTGTCAACATGGGATGGGACCCTGAATGGCGGGGAAGAGGGACTGTGGCTGGACTCCCCTTACCAGCTCTGGGTCCTCCTCTGGGGCAGGCTGGACCCCCACAGCTGCTTAGAATGAGGGGTGAGGTGGTAGATGAGCTGCTGGCATATCTTGTCTGAGGACTTCCAGAGATCATCGTCCTGTGGGCGGACAGTGTTGTCAGGGTGAGCCTGAGTCCCTGCTGCCCCCCTTGGGGCCTCAGGGAAATGGGCTTGGGCAGCCAAGTATGTGTGTGTGCACAGCTGTGCACCATGGATTGCCGAGCTGCCCACCGGGCCTTCCCCTCTCACCCCCCACCCCGGCTGTAGCCTGGCACACGGCCAGGGGAGGCTGCCCTCTGGGAGCTGGACAGGCTGGTCCGAGGCCCGCAGTGCCCGGCGGGAGGAAGCCCGGACAATGGGCCCTTGTTCCCTGTCCTCAGGCCTAGGGCCAGCGTCTCGGGCTATCAGCCGGCTGCGTGCCCACCCTCAGCACCCCTCGGGGACTTGCCACAGGGGGAGGAGGCCAGACCAGGCCCCTCGAGGGAGCCCTGCTCCACTGCCGCCAATCCCAGGGAGTAGGAACAAGCCAGGTCAGCACGTTCTTCTTCCTCTCACTCTCCCAGCGAGACTGCGCCTGTGGGGCCTGGGTCTGGGCTGACAAGGGCTGGGGGGTTCATGCTTTACAGCACCACCACCTGGCTCTCACAGAGGCCCAGCTCGGGGCAGAACACAGGGCGTGCATTCCACAAGCTGGCACTGAGCACGCTCCACTGCCCAGCACGTCCTTTTATTCAGTCCCTCTGTGAACATGCAGCACACGCAGCGGTGGCAAGCCCCCGCGGTTACTCTGATGGCTGCAGGCTGGCCTCAGAGTCCTCAGAGCTGACAGGAACAGACTTGTTTCATATGGGGACTCACGAGGATAAGGGGCCTGGGGCTGGTGGCTAACTGCAGCTGCACATGCTGAGGCTGTATAGACGCCAACGCAGGACACACAGCAGGTGCAGCTGTGGGGGGGAGGCTGCAGGTGCAGGAGGAGAGACTTGCTGTGGCCCGGGGTGCTGTGCAGGGAAAGTAGCGAGCATCTATTCCCAAGGGCGTCTACACAGGACAGCGCCCAGTGGACAGGGACTCCGGCCGAGAACGGCTCTCTTGTGGCCCAGGAACTCCACTCTTAGTCTAGCTATCCTTGCTTTCTGTGCCCCAGCCCAAGCCCATCTTCCCACATACTGCAGACAGAAGCCCATGAATTACCCCAAAGTCTTCCCTCTTCTGTCCCCCAACTCAGCTGACCAGTCTCCTTCTCTCTCCCTACCTCTTAGTCGAGTTCCCAGAAAGAAAAAAAAACAAGAGTCAAGTCTCCTTAGTGGATTTGTCAGAACGGTCTGTGTCCCACAAGGTCCCCATAGGACTTCTGCCCAGCCACAGTCTCCCCTGCCTGGGTCCCCAGGCCTGGCACACAGTGCCACTGGCCAGAAAACACGACTTTCAGAGTCTAGCAAAGCACAGCTCACACACGCTCTAACTGCTGGCCTGCCTGATACACCGAAGCTGGGATCAAGTCTCAGAGAGGGACAGTGACCTGCCTAAATCTACAGAGCAAGCCACAGGATGGCCCCAACCTGGGCTTTCCTGGGCCCTGTCAACCATACTGCCCAGCTTGGGGCCTGAGCCTGCTGGCCTCACCTTCTTGGGGCACTGCAGGTCCCAGGGCCGGTTCCCAAGCAGGTCATAGGAGATGGGGTCCACAAGGTTCAAGAAGGCCATGTCCCCGTACAGGATGTCAGTAAGGAGGGACCCCTCAAGGCCCAGGTCCTGTGGGTGGTGGAGAGAGTTGAATGAGCTGGTGAGACCCTCCCTTGCACAGGCCCCATCTCAGCCATCCAGTTGCCGCTCACGCCTGTGCCCCTCTCTCTGTCTTCCTCCCTGAGGTTTGCTGGAGTTTCTCCATAGGCAGCGATGGGCCAACTGTCCAGCTGCAGATGGACCCCTCAGGTGAGGAGGTGGTAGGTGCCTTGGGGGCCTCAGGAAAGCAGACCAATTCCCCGGAGGTGCAGTGCCGTGCTGTGACACGTGCCTTCTTTGGGGTTGGGGTTTGTTGAGGTGACTTTTTGGGGTCCCCTGCACCTTTCATGACCCCCTAATCTTGCTGTGGCCAGGGTTCCCTCTGGGCCTGTGCCTTTCCACGTATCCCTTAGTTCCACTGAGGTGCAACCACGGCCTGTTTGCTGGCAGGTCTGGATCTTCCCTATGGGGCTCGACCTCTGTCCCAGCTCAGCTGTCCCAAAGGCAGAATGTTCATTTCCTACCCTGAAGCTGTTCTTGCTTCCTGTGCCACAGCCCAATCCCATCTTCCCAGGTACTGGAGCCAGAAGCCCATGAATTACCCAACAGTCTCTCCTCCCAATAGGAATTACCCTCTTCCTCTTTCCCCCAACTCACCTGACCAGTCTCCTTCTCTCTCCCCACCTCTCCTGCCAAGTGCCAGGCCTCACCCCTCAACAGCTTCCTCCTAGGGCTCCCAGCCTTCCAACACCCCTCTTCAGCTCACCCCTGGCTAAACCGAATGAAACACACCCGAGCTAAACCAAGGCCCTAGGAGTCCTATAACATCAGACTCTTGCACAGTTTGCAGTTTCAGAATTCCCAGTGCCTGAGAGTGATACCCTCCCTGGCCTGCCAGCCTCCTTCCCCAGCCTCTCCTACCTGACACATAGACCATGTTGGGCCCTGCCCTGACCTGTCAGCCTTTTCCTGTCTTACTCCTACAGGCCTGGTGTGGGGCTGAACTCCATTCTAGAGGGTCCATTTAGAGAATACACTGACAGCTGACAGGGTAACCACGGCCAGGAGGGGCCTCCAGACCCTGTGTGGGCTGTCCCCAAGCCAGAGAGTGACATGCTTTGGGTACAGGAAGAAAGACCAAGCAAGAGTGTCCATGGGCCACAGTGCAGGGTCCTGCAGGTTATGGGGCAGGATAGGTCCCTTGCTAGGCCTCAAAGCCCAACCTCTGGGATGGAAAGGGGTGACCTAAGTGGTCTCTGAAGGCCCTTCTCCCTGATATTTCCCAGCTAAAATACCCAACTGGTGCCTTGGGCTCCAGAAGTCATTGCAGACAGAGATCTGTGCCTCTGGGCGTCTGGTATTTGCATTCTCAACAGGGTTCAAGCCACAGATGCCAGTTAGGGAGGATCCAGACGAAGGGGTAGCTGGTGAGCCTGGGCAGACTTAGACAGGGTCCCAGCCTGTAGCCTGCCAGCCTGCCTTCGGCTGGTCTGGACAGCTCCTCTTAAAGGGCCAGCTCCTCCTTTCCAGCTTGCTTAGCCCACAGCAAGGAAACCAGGTGCAGCAGGTGGAGAAGGCTGGGAGGCTAGGCTGTGGCTCTGGCTCGCCCGCCATTCTCCCTGTGGGCCGTGGGCTCACCACATCTCCTCATGCCTCACTTTCCACATCTCTAGTCATCCACCTTCTGCAGTCCTAAATATGGGTGGCTGATTTCAGCTCACAGGATGGGGCAGGTGGTAGTCGCAGCTGCTACAGGGGATGGGGACAGGTGGGACAGTCAGGGAGGGGAATAGAGAAGTGGTGATGCTAGGACCAGCACCCATTTCTCCTACTGCAACCCAGGGCTGGGATTAGAACACCTGGTGAGTGTGGGACCAGAGCTGCCACCGCCCAGCTGTGTTGTTTTGTGCAGATGCTGGGTATGTGTACTCAAGGAGCAGAGGCGTCTCTGTGTCCTGGCTTCAGGGTCCAATACCTCCCCCCATCCTGGGGTAGCGGCCTGTGGCTCAGTGAGTAGGGCGCCGGTCCCATATACCGAGGGTAGCAGGTTCAAACCCGGCCCCAGTAACCAAAAAATAGCTGGGCACTGTGGCAGGCACCTGTAGTCCCAGTTACTTGGGAGGCTAAGACAAGAGAATCGCCTAAGCCCAGGAGCTGGAGGTTGCTGTGAGCTGTGAAATCATGGCACTCTATCAAGGGTGACAAAATGAGACTTTGTCCCTTAAAAAAAAAACAACCCCCCCCCCATCCTGGAGGAAGGGGGAAGTTGTTCTCTTTCTTTCCACCACCCCTTAATATGAGATTTGACACCGTGTGCTCTCCTCCCAGCCCCCCTCCTTTTTTGCCCAGGCCTGCATCTGGGCTCTTAGCTCCAAGCCGGGGTCACCCTCAACACACACAACCCCCCTCAAACTCCAGGGACCCAGACACACTCAACAGCCTATCCTCGCGCCCAAATGAGACCCTACCCGCTGCAGCCCGGCCCGCGCCCGAGGCCAGCTCTGCCTCGCCTCCCGCAGCTTCCAGGCCCGCAGCCTACAGCCCCCGGCGCCCCCCGGGCACCCAGCCCTCCCAGGCCGCCAGCCCTCTCCTTCTCTCGCCTGGCGCAGGAGGCGCAGCAGCTGCCGGGCGCGCTCGGGCTGCTGCTCGCGGAGCGTAGACGGGATCTCGCGGAGCCAGCGCACCCGGCGCTCGTGCCGGCCCAGCCGCGCCCCCATGGCCCGCGGTGCTGGAGGGAGGCGGGGCGGGGCGGGCACAGGGCGGGCGGGGGCGGGGCTTCCCGCGCCTGGCCCCGCCCCACCCCCTGGCTGCTCTCCCGAGGTGCGAGGAGGTTCCTGAGCTTAGTGGGGGTCTCGCGGGAGGAGGCCCTGCCTGCGTGGGACCTGGCGCTGGAGCCGCCAGGCCAGACGCTGAGCCCGGCCAGGACAAAGTGCCTTTTGGCACCTCTCAGCCCTCTGGCCCCAGTGCTGACTCGGAATACGTTGCTTTGGTGGAGCAAAGAGTGTTCCAGGCGGGGTGGGGAATCTACTGCGCTTGCCAGCATTAAGTAGTGCCAGCACCTGCTTTCAGGATTCTCCCCTGCAGTGGGCCACTGTAGTAAATGACCTGTCCACCCTTCATGGACACTGCTGCATTGACAAATATTTACTGCCACTCCCTGCTTGGCTTGGAGCAGGCCTGGGTAGGTGGCTGGAACTGGGCCCCTGCCCGGGACATAAACGGGATGGGGAGAGCGGTTAACTGTTAAACCCAGCTCTGGGCAGGCTGGCAGCAGGCGGGCTGCATCTGCCCCTGGCTTCAGTCGCCCTGCCTGACAAGAGGTGGGGGGTGGGCTCAATCAGACACCAGGGTGAGCTAGGGACCCACCTATCTTAAGGAGTGTCCCCACCTCCTGGAGGTCCCTCAGCAGGAATCTAGGGTCTCCTGCTGGGAGTCTCACTCCTCCCCCCCTGCAGTCTGCACCCCACCTCTGGGCCCCTCACTGTTCCTGAATGGGAGCCATTTGGGGCACTGGGCTGTAGCCCCCACTCCTACAGGCAAGCAAGGAGCACTGTCCAGCTTTCAAGGGTGGGGTGGCCAGTCACGTGTGCAGGAAGGGGCATGGGAGGGGTGAGGGGAGACCTTTTGAGGGCACATATGAAGGGTGACAGGCTTCTTTCTTTGGGTTAAGCATCGTCTGCCCAGAGACTGGGGCCAGGGTGCTTTAGGGGAAAGGTCATGTGGGTTGAGCCCCTGAGATGAGGTGGGGACAGCAAAATGTCGTAGTCCCTTAACCTCCCACTCACCTCCCAACCCCTGTCTGTTCCTGGACCCCCTTTGCCCTGGCACCTACCAGCTGCACCCAGCAGCCTCCCGCTTTCCCCTGCGGCCAGAGTTGTCCTGGGCTACCTTGGCACCACAGGTTTCCTCCCTGGCAAACTTGCATGGTGGCCCTGCCTGCCCTCCCCCACAACCAAGGCATTATTGCTGAACTGAAGTAGTGACCTGGCCAGAGCTTTAAGAGCAGTCTCAATGCCCAGGAACCTCTCAGACCTCCTTGCCCAGAGCAGGCAGCTGGTAAGCCCTTCTCCCCCTCCCCTGTATCCTTGGGACTAGAGCCAGAGCTGGGAGGGCTCCTAGGTCCTGATCAAATCCTTCCAGAGGCCGAGCCAGGGCTGGACATCGTCCCCTCAAATGTGAGAAGACTGGAGTGGGCGGTGAGGGAGGGGTGGTGAGGAGCGAAGGCCGAGCCTGGTGTCATGAAGGGGGCAACCTAGGCAGTGGCAGGGGTGGGGGAGCGTGCCTAGAGCTTAGAGTCTCATGGAAAGTAGAAAACTGTCATTTTCTCCTTTCATTCCCCACTTTCTTGTCCCTGGCTGAAAGATTCCTGGAGAAATTTTTCCTGGAGGACATTTTTTCTGGAAAAGGGGAGGAGATGGTGTCTGGCTCCAGATCCCTGGATGGGCCTCCTCAGCCTGCTGTGGGGGGTGCCTAGAGTGAGTCGGCTCTCAGGGACTATTTCTGGTCTGTTCTGATGTGCCTAGGAGCCTCCTGAGGCAGAGCTGTGCCCTGAGGTGTGAGGACATCATTCCACCTCCCGGCCTTCATGTGCACTTAACTAAAGGCTGCTAGCCCCTCTCCCTGGAGTTGCCTTGAGCAGCAGAGCTGTGTTTATAGAGACCCTGGGGGATAGAGGAATGCAATGTTCCCCTCTCAGCCCCCTAGGATTGTGGGGGTACAGGGGCTTGTCCCAGCTCCTTCAGGTGGCCCTGCCACCCCTAGAGAGCCAGTGAGGTCGGCGGTGTGGGCCAGAGATAGGAAGAACACAGGCTGACCTCAGGCCCTGATGGGACCTGCAAGAGCACAGGTGTTGGCAACAAACCCTTGGCCACTCTTGTGGGGGCCCCATGGAAGTAACAGTAAACTAAGGTCTGGGTGGCCCAGCAAGGAGGTGGGGGTGGAGAACTGTAGGCGGGGGTGGAGAACTGTTGCCAGGGCTGGAGCTGGAATTGCTTCACCTTTGGCTCTTTCTGTCACCACCCAGTGGGATGTTTCAGGCCCAGGAGGGGAAGAGCCAGCTCGGGGCTAATGTTATCTCAGCTCGTAGCCTAGGTGACATTGAGCTTCCTGGTAGCCATTACCAAGAATGGTTAGAACATTCACCAGAAGAAAGGAAGCAGATGGACGCTCTCTGGAAACAAATGTTCCAAAGTTTCCTCTACAGGGACAGGCTGTCAACCTGCAGGGCCAGGAGCTGGCGGGGGGCTCTGCTATAACAAATCCCCACCAACACAGTGGCTTAAACCAACAGAAATATGTTCTCTCTGGGCTCTGAAGGCTGGAGTCTAAAATCAGGGTCTAGGGTAGAGTCACGCCTACTCTGAAGGCTCTGGGGGAAGACCCTTTCTGCCATCTGGGTCTTGCAGCTTCTCGTGTCCTCTGGTGGTCTCAGCTGCAACTGCAAAACTCCCATCTTGACTCTGCCACGTGGCCACCCTCCTTACACATCTGTGCATCTGTTTACACGTCCTTCTTGTAAGGACACTAGTCACTGGATTCAGTGAACACCCTAGTCCCATCTGACCTCATCGTAAGTATAATGTCATAATTACTTCTGTAAAGACTCTATTCCCAAATAAGTTCACGTGAGGAGCAAAGAACTCAAACTGTGTTTTTCCTCTGCTCTCCAACACAATAATCAACATGGAGGACTTCTGTGAGCAAATATGGGCGAGTTTCTCCTCACAACGCCAGGAAAGCAATCCATTCTGTGGAGGCCGGTTGGTGTCCTCCAATTCAATTTAATTCGGTTCTCTTCTGGGGCTATCTACCTGGCAATAGCCAGCTTCAAGTTAGCGTTCCCACCACCCGCCTCTTTGGGTTCAATCCATTTGCTAGAGGGGCTCACAGAACTCAGTTTAGTGGTTTGTACAAAGGATATTTTGTTTTGTTTCTCCTCAGTAGTTCAAATGCTATTTTATTTTACGTTTTTGAGACAGAGTCTCACTTTGTTGCCTTGGTAGAGTGCCCTAGTGTCATAGCTCATAGCAACCTCAAACTCTTGGGCTCTAGCAATTCTCTTGCCTCAGCCTTTCAAGTACCTGGGACTACAGGCGCCCGCCACAACACCCGGTTATTTTTATTTGCAGATTGGCCGCGGCCAGGTTTGAACCCACCACCCTCGGTATATGGGGCCGGCACCCTACTCCCTGAGCCACACGCAGGCGCCGCCCATGTCTGGCTATTTTTAGAGATGAGGTGTCGCTCCAGCTCAGGCTGGTCTTGAATCTGTGATCTCAGGCAATCCGCCCACCCGCTTTGGCCTCCTAAGTCCTACAGGCGTGAGCCACCGTGCCCGGGCTCCTCTTGGCCCTTTTACGGAGATTTCATTGCATAGACATGATTAAAGCATGGACAACAGTGTCAAAATGTGCTTGGACATAAAGCGCGTGATCTAATATTAGTAGACTGAGTGGACAAACCCAGCAAGGCCAGTCCAGATCCTAGGGGGGACGCTCTATGCAACATTCCCTCCTCCAGGGTATGGGACAGGACCCTCTGCAGAGTGAGGGGTTTAGGACCCACCATCAGATTAGAGTCCTATCCTGGGGAGGAGAAGGGAGGACAGGAGTTTTTTTTTTTTTTTGGTGAGACAGAGCCTCAAGCTGTCACCCTGGATAGAGTGCTGTGGCATCACAGCTCACAGCAACCTCCAATTCCTGGGCTCAAGCGAGTCTCCTGCCTCCGCCTTCCAAGTAGCTGGGACTACAGATGCCCGCCACAACGCCCGGCCATTTTTTGGTTGCAGCCGTTGTTGTTTGGCGGCCTGGGCTGGATTCGAACCCACCAGCTCAGGTGTACGTGGCTGGCGCCTTAGCCCGTTGAGCCACAGGCGCTGAGCTGGGAGGACAGAAGTTTTAAGAGAGAGGTTCTGTTTCCTGAGGCCTGCTTTTGACATCATAGCAATAATGGGGCTGCAGGAGCAATGAGTCAGAGACATAGAATCACAGATCTCATTCTGAACTTCCAACTGGATATCGATGGGGGGGCAGACACTCTTCAACTCACCACAGTAAGTCTCGGCTAACCTCAAATTTCCCACCTGTAAAATGGGAAAAATAAAATCCAAACCCGGCACAGGTGTGGCAGGATGAGAGATGAGGTGATGAAACGTGTGAGAGCTCTTTTCACTCGTGTATCGTCTAGACTTTGCACTGAATCTACCTTGCCCCCGAACCGCCAGCATCCGTCCATTCAGCAATGACCACTAGGTGCTGTGGGTGTCACAGAGACTAAGGCATGGGAGGTCTTAGTAGCAGCTGACCCACAGAGTGGGATAGGGTGTTAGGGGACCTCAGAAGAGGGTGGCGTGGTGCTTGGGGTCTGAAGAAGAGTGGTTCAGGCAATAGCAACAGCCTGTGCAAAAGTCCCCAAGAGCCAGAGGCAGCAAGAGAGAAGGGCAGATGCCAGCAAGGGAAAGCACCAGGGGCTTTGAGGGGCTTTTGGTCCTGGAGGGACTCACTCTGATTTTCATGCTGAGCACTGGGACTGCAGTAGGGAAATAGGAGAGGGGAAAACCTATAACTGGGAGTCCCCAGGTGAAGGGGACTGAGCAGGGGACAAGCGTGGCCGGGAAGGGGGATGTAGAAGCCAGAACAGCTGTATAGGACCCGTGAGGATGCAGAGGCGGCTGCCTGGGGCTAGACTCTGGCTACCATGGCGGTTGGAGGTCTGGGAGGGCCGCTGCTTGGCTCAGGTTTGGGCATGTCCACCTGGTGCGTCAGAGACATTAGCCAGCAGGACTCAAATTTGGACTCCCGGTGACAGAGTAAGCCTGAGCCCAGCATCCAGGAGGAGCTGGAGGCTGAGGAGGGGTCGCTCGGAGGTTGGGGGTTCCTGAAAGCCCCGATGAAAGCTGAGCAGGATGTGCATGGAACGCGTTGGGCAGTTTGGGCATCAGTGAAGTCACGGGGGGTTGTGTATGGACAGGTGG
Organism: Perodicticus potto; assembly: GCA_963574655.1. Taxonomy (NCBI): domain Eukaryota; kingdom Metazoa; phylum Chordata; class Mammalia; order Primates; family Lorisidae; genus Perodicticus; species Perodicticus potto. The sequence continues at coordinate 11,731 of CAUYRH010162716.1, read as the reverse complement.
TTGCAGGTGTGCAACCAGGAGTGGGCTGGCTCTCCCAGAGACCAGGCCATGGGATAGGGTAGGGTGGGGCCGGGACAAGACTCAGCCTTCCTCCCCCACCCCTGGAGCTCCCAGACACAGGTAATTACCAGGTGATGGGATAAGTGCCACCTGCATAGGATGCCTATAGGGCAGGTGGCCAGAAGGGGGGGCCCTTTGGGCCTCTGCTCTGAGCCGTTGACCAGGCAGGGGCAGAGGTGGCTGCAGGCCTGGGTGTCGGAGCCGAGCCAGACCCTGGGAGGCCCTGGAGGTGCAATTGCTCCCTGCAGTGAATGCTTGGCCACCTCAGTGAATCTGCCTGACAACCATCCAGTTATCCCTGCCCGCCAGACAGGGGACTGAGGCCAGGAAGGGGAAGGCCCTCCAGAGACCCTGCCCTTGGCAGCTGGGGGTGAGTTTGAGCTTCCCAGGGACTCTAGGGCCTGTGCTCCTGCCATCCTGCCTCTGGGTTTTGGGGGTTGGGCTTGGGCTACTGGTACCAGGCTGGCCTGGCCGCCAGCCGCTCCCAGGTGCTCACAAGCTGATGATTCTGGAGGCCCACACACTTGGCCATGCTCCAGCTTCTGTCCTAACGTCAAAAGTGGGGGCTGCGTGCCTGTAGTCCCAGCTACTCGGGAGGCTGAGGCAAGAGAATCGCCTAAGCCCAGGAGTTGGAGGTTGCTGTGAGCAGTGTGATGTCACGGCACTCTACCAAGGGCGATAAAGTGAGACTCTTTCTCTACAAAAAAAAAAAAGTGGGTGCTGGGGTGCTGCAAATGGCACCTGGGGTGTTGGCCAGGCTCTGGGGGCAAGGGAGCTGTAACCATGCTTACACTCGACCTGTTTACCTTCCTACTGCCACTAGGTGACACCAGCCCCTTCACCAAGCTTGGCGCTTCCTTCCACCCTTTCACTGTGGTCTGGGTGGCTCAGAGCAGCTGTGGCCAGATAGCCATGAGGTCTGGGGTGACCCCTGTTTCTCTGCTCTGTGGCCTCACAGCATGCATAAGGTGTTACAAAGGGGCAAACTGGGGGCTCATGTTGGGAAGAATTTGCCAACCAATCGCAGTCTCATGGTTTTAAGAGGTGGTGAGCTGCCTGTGGGGGCAGGTGTGTAAGTCAACCTGGGTTCTGGAAGATCAGAGACCAGACAATTGGAGATTCTGTGATCCTAAAGTCGATTGAGATGCTACGATGCTTGGATGTGAAGTCTGTTTCATTTCGTCTACCAAGTGTCTCCTTGGTTAGGGACACCAGGTGCCACAAAATGCCCTGGATATTGTCAGGTTTCTGCCTCCAGGCGGCCCTGAGATGCTGTCTCGGTGGTTCTGGAGCCTGGGTGGGGTGCTGTTTGCATCAGGACCTGCTCACCTTGCCCAATCACTGTGAAGTTCACGATTACAGTTCAGGATGTCACGGCTCTGTCAGCCAAGGCCCTTGTGGTGGCCCACCCAGGGTACGAGGCTTTTTCAGCAGATTTCTGGCACCTGTTGGACGTGACAGTGGGGTGGGGCATGGTGAGCAGTTGCGGGAAGTGGTTTGCTTGGACTTTGCTGTGTCATGGGCCATTGTCCTGGCCAGGGGCTCTGAGTAGGTCGCTTTTCCTTCTCTATACTAGCAGCTCTCCTCTTGTCCTGCCAGTACCGTACTTTCCCACATACAGAGGCAGGAACAGGGTAGAACAAACCGGGTCTTAGAGGCCACTGTGGGCCCATTTCTCAGAGGGGGAGCTGTGTGGGAGCTGAGCCCGTGGGACCAGCACATTGAGCCTCCTGTCTGGCCAAGGCCCCTGAGGCACTGTGGGCTGCTGGTGCCAGCACAGGAGATGAAAGGCTGGGATGGGGCTGGCACCCCCATGGCTGCCTTGGCAGCTGGTGCTGGCTGGAGGCCAGCTTGGCCCTGGAAGCCTCGCCAAGGAGCAAGGACACAAAGAGCCCAGCTCAGCCAGCTCCCACCAGCACCCCCATCAACACTCTCTTCTTCCCATGGCCCCTGCCCTCTGCCCTTTTCCTGGAACTGGCCAAGGAGCTAATGGGCACCCACAAGGGTCTTAATGAGTGAGCCAGGGTTAATGGGTTACCCAGCCCAGTGACACATTCACCAGCCTCCCAGGGCTCTCAAAGTCCAGACCGGCCTGCCCTTCAAGGTCTAAGTCATGCTACCGTCTTCTCTAGCATTGACACCTCAGCACTCAGGAAGGGCCCAGGGAGGTCAAATGGTCATCCTTGAGCCCTCATTGTTCCCCAAGAAGGCTTCAGTTCCTACCTGGCCTTCAGGCTCAAGTGGTTCCTTCCACCAGCCACATCCTCTCCAATTCAAGCCCAGCTCAGGCTGGATTTCCAAGGCCCCCACCCTGGTGTCAGCCCCTCCCTCAGGGCTCTTCCTCTTTGGCTGACAGTATTGTCTCATGCCCAGCCAGGTTGGGGGCTCCTTGAGAGAAGGGTCTGGAGGGGCCGGGATTGAAATGGGTGAATGAATGAGTGGGTGAATGGATGAATAAATGAAGGAGTTCAAGCCAGGGCTGTGCTAATGGTGGCAATCCTGGCAGGCAGCAGGCCACATGTGGAATCAGATCTGAGGGCTGAGAGGTTTAAGCCACCAGTGCCTGGGGAGGCGGGGGGACCCACCCCTCTTCATTCAATGGGCTGGAGCAGGTTGAAGGCTGAAACGCAGCCTCTTTCAGCCCCACCAAGACCCTCAGAACTCAGGTCTCTCATTCAGGGTTTGTGACCCCACTGGGCTCAGGGAGACCTGAGCTGTCCCAGGTCATACAGCCTTAGAGATAGGATAAGAATCCAGCTCTCTTCCCACCTGGAAGAGTTCCTGTGCCTTTAAAGCCTCCCCCCACCCCAGGCCGCAGGGGGAAGGAGGGGAGGAGCTGGGTCATAGCAGGGATTGGGACTCAGTTTTGTTCGGGTGTACAGTTGGAAGACCAGCCCGGAAGTCAGGTGAGCCAAGGGGCAGCTGGCTATGCCCCAGTGCTGTGTGACCCAGTAGCACTACTCGCCCTCTCTGAGCTGCTGGACATTGTAGGTAGGGGATCTCAGGGCTGGGGACTCCTAGGAGGACCTAGGTTCCATCCTCGGCTCTGCCATATGTTGGCTATACCCCCAGAGGAGCCCCCCCTCCCCCACCCGGTCCTCTCAGAGGCTCTGCAGTGGGAGTGAGCTGTACTCCAGGGTGAAGGGGTAAGGAGCATGTGTGTGTGTCCTGCAGAGGGCTGGCACAGGTTGGCAGAGTTCAAGTTTCTTCATCTGACTGGGTCTGGGCTGGGGGCCTCTGCTTCTTGTCTTATAGGGGGTTAGAGACTGCCAGCCCAGGCTTTCTGGCCAGCTCTGCTGCAGGTGCGACATGGGTGGAGGAAGGCTGTAGGAGAGGCCCCCTGCGAAGCCCTTGAAGAAGCCATAGCTCTTGGAAGTGGACTTAGAACTAAGAGAGGGGAGTGTAGTGTGGAGAAACTGAGGCCCAGGAGGATTGGCACTAGAGCAGAGCTGGAGCTGTGATGGGGGCTGGGGGATTCATGTCCATGGGCCATGCTGGCCTCTCTCTGGGCTCGGGTTGTGCTGTGGCTGGGGCATGGGGTGGGGTCAGTTGTGCAAAGGGTCATTGCCTAACTCCAGGGGCGGTCTGCCACCTTGCGGACATCTCAGACATATGTAGCTCTTTCAACAGGTTTCCGGCAGGTAGAGCTTATCAAGTCTTAGCAAAGGGGCGTTTTCCTCTAAGTCTCAACCCTGCGTCGCCAAGTCGGGCATGTGGGAGGCACATTCCAACTCCGGGTCTGGGTGGTGGTAAGCGTCCTGTCCTGGGGTGGAAGCCGCAGAGATCTGTGCTCACACACCCAGGGGAGGGGAGGTGACTCCGGGCTGGGGGCTGGCGGGGAGGGTGGCTGGCTCTCACACCCAGAGGAAGGGCAGAGGTGGGAGGTTGGGTGGGTGGGTGGGTCATGGTCCCACCTATGTGTGGCACGCCTCCTGGGCCAGCTGACCTGGGACAAATGGCTTTTGCCTAAGCCTTGTTTTCTTGTCTGAATGAGTTTGGCTGTGCCTCAGGTTCACCCTTGTGGTTCTAGGGTTGGGGTGACACAGCCGTCAAGCTGGGTTGGAGGATTAACAGGGGAATTCTAGGCTGGCTGCTCTGTCCACTTCTTCCTTATGCTTCCCTCTCTGCTGCGTCCTGTGAATCTGCCCTGCTCAGCCTAGACTCACCTCCACGTGTGCGAGTCTGCGTATGTGCGCGCACACATGCTCACACTTGGGTTTGTGCTAGCGCTCATAGCAGTCAGCATCTCTGGGTGAGTGAGGCTTGTGCACCCCTGGGGACGAGGAGCTCACCCCCTTATGTGGGTGCCTATAACAAGAGCTATAGGGTTTGAAGGAGACCAGAGACCTCTCACCCAGCATCTAGTCTGTCCTCGGGTGACGTGGTTTCCCCAGACCCACTCTCTCCTAGTCTCCTCCCTGCATGCAGGGGGTGGTCTGGGACAGAGTGTGACGTACTTGGCATGTGAGGAAGAACCTCCTTTATCGTGTGGGTTAATACCTTTGTTGATGTGGCCTTTGGTTTTTTTTTTTTCTTTGAGTATCAAGCTCTTGCCCTCAGTAGAGTGCTGTGGCGACACAGCTCACAGCAACCTCAAACTCCTGGGCTTAAGCAATTCTCTTGCCTCAGCCTCCCATGCAGCTGGGAATGTAGGCAGTTACCATTGTTGTTTAGCTGTCTTGGGCTGGGTTCGAACCCGCCAGCCTTGGTGTGTGTGGCTGGCGCTGTAACCACTGTGCTATGGGCACCAAGCCTGATGTGGCTTTTTTTTTTATTGGAGACAGTCTCACTATGTCACCCTCTGTGAGTGCTGTAGCGTCACAGCTCACAGCAACCTCCAACTCTTGGACTTAAGCGATTCTCTGGCCTCAGCCTCCCAAGTAGCTGGGACTACAGGCGCCCACCACAATGCCCGGCTATTTTTTTGTTGTAGTTGTCATTATTATTTGGCCGGCGCTGGGCTGGGTTCGAACCTTCCAACTTTGGTGTATGTGGCTGGCGCCCTAACCTCTGAGCTATGGGCGCTGAGCCTGATGTAGCTTTTGATAAGGTGCCTCCCCTCCTGTCTCTCCTCCCTGGACCTGCATCTGCTGCCAGGTTTTATCCGCGCCCCATTCCTGTTGGGATCCCCCATCAGGCCATTCCCTGCCCTCTCAGACATTGTTCCTGCCCTCCCGCTGTTAGTGACCCTGCCATTCCTTGTATCACCTTAGACAGGAGGGAGACTGCCGAGCAGGTGAGGGGCAGAGCCCCGTGGCTCTCCACTGCAGACCTCCCAGCTGACTGCCCTGGAATGCAGCCCCTGAGGCAGGGCCAAATCCTCTGATGTTCCTGTTGGGTGTTCAGACCTCAAGGACAAGTCGTGGGGCTTTGGTCCCTGGTTCCTGCCCTGTGCATCTTCCCAGCCACCCTGATCTGCAGGGGCAGCAATGCCCAGGAAAAGAGCTCCGTTCCAGCCTCCTGCCCAGGGCCGTTGAGTGTTTCCTGGGAGTGTGTTTCTCATGAGGGCAGTGGGTGACAGAATAAGGCCTGGGTTGGCCTGTGAGCTGGGCAGGCAGCAATACCTGGGCAGAATCCATACCCCATGAAGGAGCATCGAGGTGTAGGTGTTATAGGCAGGCGACAGACCTCAGGTGGAAGCTACAGGGATCCTGGGCCCCACAGGCACAGCTGGCCAGGGAATGGGGGAGGGGGCCATGACTCAGGGAAACTCTGACCCTTATCCTTGGCAGATGAGGGCCATAGGAGTATGCAGAGCAACGTCCAAGGTCCCCTGGTGCAGGCCTGTGGCTGTTCCTGGCTTGGGCTTCCTTGGTGGGCTTATTACGTGTAGACCTGGGGCAAAAACTAGGTGGCCAAGCTTCTGCTGGGCTGTGTGACCTTGGGTCAGCTCTGGCCCTCTTTGGGCCCTGCCTTTCTAGGCTGTTGAGGTGGTCCCTTGGGCCTGGAGTGCTAATGTTCTTGGTGGTGGCACCAGTCTGGATTCGGGGGGTCCTGAGCCATGTTCTAGGGACTCAGCTTTGGTATCTGGAGCAGGATGTGGTGAAGCCCTGCAGGCCTGTGCTCTGGCCTGGTGACAGGGGAACCCCCACTCCACTGCCTCAGGAACCAGAGGGGTCCACAGGCAGAAGGAACTGACTATGTGGAGGAGAAACCCCTGTCCCAGGCTCACAGCACCTCCCACCTCCCGCCCGGGGGGGGGGGGCTGCATGAAAGTTACTCACCTGGTGATAAGCCAAGTCACTGCACCTCATCTCATTGCTGCTGTGGCATCACTGTCCCCATTCTTCCTGCTAGGCTGGGCCTCTGTGAGAGGACCATCTGTCCCACACCCTACACAGATGCCTTCAACTGGCTCCTGGGGATGCTGAGTGTCCCCGACTGGCCAACCAGCCTCTTTTTTTTTTTTTTTTGAGACAGAGCCTCAAACTGTCACCCTCGGTAGAGTGCTGTAGCATCATAGCTCACAGCAACCTCCAACTCTTGGGCTTAAGTGATTCTTTTGCCTCAGCCTCCCAAGTAGCTGGGACTGCAGGTGCCCGCCACAACGCCCGGCCATTGTTTGGTTGCAGCTGTCATTGTTGTTTGGTGGTCCGGGCTGGATTCGAACCCGCCAGCTCAGGTGTATGTGGCTGGTGCCCTAGCTGCTCAAGCCACAGGCACTGAGCCTGGCCTCTTTTTTTGATAGAATCACCCTGGTAGAGTGTCATAGCCTTATAGCTCACAGCAACCTCAAAGTCCTGGGCTCAAGTGATCCTCTTGCCTCAGCCTCCTGAGTAGCTGGTACTACATATGCTGGCCACAATGCCTGGCTAGTTTTATTTATTTATTTATTTATTTATTTATTTTTGAGATAGAGTCTCAAGCTGTTGCCCTGGGTAGAGTGCTATGGTGTCATAGCTCACAGCAACATCTAAATCTTGGGCTTAGGTGATCCTCTTGCCTCAGTTTTTCTTTTTCTTTTTCTTTTTTGAGACAGAGTCTCACTTTGTCACCCTCGGTAGAGTGCTATGGCGTCACAGCTCACAGCAACCTCTAACTCTTGGGCTTAAGTGATTTTCTTGCCTCAGCCTCCTGAGTAGCTGGGACTACAGGTGCCTGCTACAACGCCTGGCTATTTTTTGTTGCAGTTCTCACTGTTTTAGCTGACTGGGGCCAGGTTAAAACCCACCACCCTTGGTACATGGGGCCTGCGCCCTGTCCACTGAGCCACAGGTGCTGCCCAGTTTTTCTATTTTTAGTAGAGGTGGGGTCTTGCTTTTGCTCAGGCTGGTCTCAAACTCCTGAGCTGAAGCAATCCACCCGCCTCAGCCTCCCAGAGTGCTAGGATTACAGGCGTGAGCCACCGAGCCTGGCCTTTTTTTTTTTTTCTGAGAGAGTGTCTTTTTTTTGCAGTTTTTGGCCAGGGCTGAGTTTGAACCCACCACCTCTGGTATATGGGGCTGGCACCCTACTTCTTTGAGCCACAGGCGCCGCTGAGAAAGTGTCATTGTGTTACCTTCAATAGAGTACCATGGTGTCATAGTTCACAGCAACTTCAAACTTTTGGGCTTAAGCAATCCTCTTGCCTCAGCCTCCCAACAACGCCCAGCTATTTTTTTAGAGACAAGGTCTTGCACTTGCTTAGGCTGGTCTCGAACCCATGAGCTCAGGCAATCCACCCGCCTTGGCCTCCCAGAGTGCTAGGATTATGGGCTTGAGCCACCACGCCCAGCCCTAGTTTTTCTATTTTTGGTAGAGATAGGGACTTGCTCTTGCTCGGGCTGTTCTCAAACCCCTGAGCTCAAGAGATCCTCCCACCTTGGCCTCCCAGAGTGCTAGGGGTTTTAGGTGTGAGCCACCGTGTTCAGCCCCTCTCTTGCCTGATGCTCCCTCCAGGACCCCCGCCTGCACCTTTCCTGCCTCTAGAAGGTGCCTACTCCCAGATCCCAGGCTCAATTTGGAGGCCCCCTGAGGAGCTCTGCAGGAGGAGGGGAGTCACAGGCGTGGCTCCTGGGACTGGGGGGCCTGGCCAGTTCTGCGGTCAGGACTTTCCCAGGGGGAAAAGTCTGCTGCCTCCTCCTAGGCTGTATAGCCCAGAACTGTCTTCTGAGGAAGAGGCGCTCTCCTGGGCCCCTGCTGCGCCTGGGCCTCAGGTATGCCCACCAGAGTCACAAGATGGGGGGTCTTGATTTGAGGCCAAGTGCTGAGCCCAACCCTCTCTCTGGTTTTGGTTTCTCCTTCTTATGCCAATCTGGGTGAGAGCTGGACTTCTGGATTTAGACATTCTTTCCGTGAGTCTTGAGAGAACTTAGGGGTGGAGGGATGGGAAATGGAGCTCAGGCCCCAGCAGGGTGTCTTCCGCTGGGCTGGGGACATCTGCCTGTGGAAAGCTGGGCCAGCCCTCTCTGCTGCCTTGGGAGGAGGAGCTGGGGCCTGGGCCACCCACATCTTACTTTCAGCCTTGCTGGGTGCCCGCTGCCCCTTGGGGTGCCTATTTGACCTTTGGGTAGACAGATGGGCAGACGCTTACTAGGAAGGGAGTACAGAGAGAGCATGTGGGGGATCAAGGCAGGAATGGGAGATGCCTAGATTCAGGCTGCTGTGGACACTGGGGATGTTGGGGGGGGGGTCCCTGCAAGACCGCCCTCCAGGCCCTCTGCCTCTCCAGGGCTGGTAGGGGGTGTCTCTGTACTTTTTCATGCAAGATGAAGGAAGGGTTAACGCTGTCACGCCATTGTCTCCAGGTCTGCTAAGCCTGGGTGGGGACAACCCTTTCACATTGGTGTCTGGAACGGCCTCTGTGGCAGGGGAAAGGGCTTGGGGACTCCATTTCCAGACTGTCTCTGGGACACCGTGTTTGCTTCTGAGTTGAGATTCTCTGGACAGGGACAGGGCGAACACAACAGACCCCAGCCCGGGGCTCGCTGGGAGGCTCGCTGGCAGGACGCTGCCCTTTTGAGAGGACTGAGTCCAGGAAAGGGGAGCTCCTCTGTCTCCATATCCCTCTTCCCTATTGGGGTCACACCTGTCACTTGCTGCCACAGCCACGGGGACCCCAAGGGTCACTGCTGTCCCCTGCACAGCCTGGAAGGATGTCGACAGGGGAAATGTAGCAAACAAGAGCCTTGTGCCACACGGGGGGGCGTTCCCTGGTGCAGCTGTGATAATGATTACAGCCAGCCTTACCAAGCCCTCCACACAGGCTAACCCACTTAATTCAAAACCCTAACAAGTGAGGTGCCACTGTCATCGCAGCTGGACAGTTAGGTCACTTGCTCCAGGCCTCATAGCAGGTGAGAGGCAAGTCCAAACTCAGAGCTAGGCAGGCTGGCTCCACCCCGTCAGTTTTCTTCAATGCCTGACGTGGTCACCCTGGAATCCTGGGCTTGTGCAGGGACCCCTGTGCTTCCCCATCCTGCCCTGTGTAAAACCTCTGGGCTTGCGCTTCAGAGACACGCAGCCTCCTGGGAAGGGCTGGGCTGGGTGCCTTCAGGTTGCCCCTTTGGTTTTTAGGAGAACAAGGAGGTTGCCTGGGTGGAGAGTCTCTGGAGAAGGTTCCGTGGCTACAGTTGCCTGCAGAGTATAAGGGAGACCCCAGTTATTTCGCTGGCCCTTTCAGCCAAACCCTCCCATTCTTTTGACGCCACTTCCCCAGGCGAGGCTTGGGGCTCTCATCTGCTGCCAGACAGGTGAGTCCTGGCCCCATCCAGCAGACCTACTGATTTCAGGAGGGGCCCATAGGGAATTCCCTTTGAGAGCATCTTGGAAACTAAAATCCCCCGTTCTCGGAGGGGCCATCCCAGGGAACTCTGGGCTGAGGTGGGGGACATAGGAGAATCAGGCCCTGGAGCGCCCTGCTAAGCAGTGGAGGCCCAACCTCTGTGAGGACACAGACAAGGCCTGGGACTAGGAGGGGAGGTGAAGTGTGGGGGCCCCCAGGAAGGGCCCTGCTGGAAGTGGGGTTCCTTACTGAGATTGGCCTTGAAGACAAGCAGAGAGAACTTGGGAGGGCAGAGATGGAGCCGGAGCTCCTGGCAGAGGTCCGGCCTGGGCAGAGGTCTCTGGGGTGGACAGCCTGCCCGTGTTCTGGGAGTCCTGACTTTAGACTGTGCCCTGGGGGGAGGGGCCTGACTGTGGTCCCCACGCACCCCTGGCAGAGCCATGAAGAAGAGGTACGTGTTGCTGGGCCTGCTGGCCGTGGTCCTGGTGGTGGTAATCGTCAGCCTCTGCATCTGGCTGCCCTCAACCTCCAGAGAACCCAGCCACCATGTGTATCCCAGGGCAGCTGTAGCTGCAGATGCCAAGCGCTGCTCAGAGATTGGGAGGTGAGTGGGACTATCCGACCCGGCAGGGAGTGGGGAGGGCTGGGGACGTGGTCCTGGAGGAAAACTGTATGTACACGTGGACTCAGGCAGAACCCTCACCCCTCCGGGACTCAGTTTTCCCACCTGTGAATAGGCTGCCCAGACAATGGATATCAGAAGTACACGGGGATGACTGTCCTTTCCTTTGACCGTCTTTGTGGACTCTGGTCAGGGGAGAGGGGGATGAGGGCTTCCCAGAGCTCAGCGAGGCCCCCTTTCTCAGGAAGGTTCCCTGACGGCTCCACCCCGTCAGTTTTCTTCAATGCCTGACGTGGTCACCCTGGAATCCTGGGCTTGTGCAGGGACCCCTGTGCTTCCCCATCCTGCCCTGTGTAAAACCTCTGGGCTTGCGCTTCAGAGGTTTTATTTATTTATTAATTAATTAATTTTTTTAGAGACAGAGTCTCACTCTGTTGCCTTCGGTAGAGTGCTGTGGTGTCACAGCTCACAGCAACCTCCAGCTCTTGGGCTTAGGTGATTCTCCTGCCTCAGCCTCCAGAGTAGCTAGGACCACAGGCGCCCGCCACAACGCCTGGCTGTTTTTTTGCGGTTTGGCCGGGGCTGGGTCTGAACCCGCCACCCTCAGTATATGGGCCCAGCACCCTACCCACTGAGCCACAAGCACCACCCTTTTTCTTTTGAGACAGCGTCTCTAGCTGTCACCCTAGGTAGAGTGCTGTGGTGTCATAGCTCACAGCAACCTCCAACTCTTGGGTTCAAGGGATCCCCTTGCCTCAGTTTTCCTATTTTTAGTAGAGACGGAGTCTTCCTTTCCTCAGGCTGGTCTTGAATTTGTGAGCTCAAGCAAACCACCCACCTCGGCCTCCCAGAGTGCTAGGATCACAGGCGAGCCACCACGCCCGGCCATTCCTTTTCTCAATTCTAAGAGTTTCTGTTTCTTTGGACAAACTCCACTGCTTTATCCTATTTTATTTTTTTTGTTGTTGTTGTTGTTGCGATTCATCCAGGGCTGGGTTTGAACCCCCCACCCTCGGTATATGGGGCCAGCGCCTTACTCACTGAGCCATAGGCACTGCCCTGTTGTATCCTATTTTAGACTCCTATCTCACATTACATATAAAGATCACTTCCCACATAAAGACTTACACAGAAGAAATACCATTAATAAATATTGCAATCTTGGCTCAGCATCTGTGGCTCAACGGGCTAAGGCGCAAGCCACGTACACCTGAGCTGGCAGGTTCAAATCCAGCCCGGGCCCGCCAAACAACAATGACGGCTGCAACCAAAAAATGGCCGGGCGTTGTGGCGGGCGCCTGTAGTCCCAGCTACTTGGGAGGCGGAGGCAGGAGACTCGCTTGAGC
>CAUYRH010162715.1:0-41083 GCA_963574655.1 Perodicticus potto | reverse complement strand
CAAATCTTAGAGGGGTACAGGTGAAATCTACTTAATGTAGATTACAAATGTTTTCATACAATAAACGAGAAAATCCTATGAAGATTATGTCAAACACTTGGATGAAAATATTTCAGATTGTATATGCAGCCAGCACATTGTACCTCATGAATGCACTAATGTACACAGCTATGATTTAAAAATAAATAGATGAATAAATAAAACTTTTGTTTCAATAAAGAAGCTCCTTTCTGTGAGGAGCTGATAATTACTGGGGGCAAGTGTCATCACAGCAGTGAAATAGGAGAGCAGGCTTCTTCTAAAAGGACGCCAGGTCACGTGCCGTCATTTGCTCTTCGGGTGCAATCAGACGGAAAGATCAGACAGCTATCTTAGGTCTCGAAAGAGAACAGTCAAGAAGACTTCTTGAATCCTAATTGAATAAGGATTATTTTCTAAGTTTCATCTGGAACAATATCAAAGTTTTCAATAACTGTAAAAAGTCAGTCCAAGAAAGATGTAATTATCCTTTGCTCTAATATGTTTATAATATGTCTAATATGATTTTGATCTTCAGATAGTGCAATAAATCTTTACCTTGTGCCTACTATGTGCTAGACACTACATAGGTTCTGGGACCTCGTGCTGAGCAAGGCAGACATGATCTTTGCCCTCATGAAAACTAACCTTTGGCAGGGAAAGCAGATAGCAAGCAAATTGTTACAAATAATAACAATACTAAGTGTGTTAAATGTTTCAAATGAAAGTGGTAAGCATTAGAAAGTATAGAAATAAATAAGTCTATCTCCTCTAGATTAGAGATCCTGTTTGTATAAACTTCACATAAATCAGTGGATGTACTTCAAAAAAAAATTAAGCTCTTTTAAAAAGAAAACACTTCATGGTATAAGAAATTCCAAAGATGTGGTACAAATTTGGGTGAATTAACACATAAAAATATACTAAATTCACCTAATGTGGGGGAGGAAAGAAGATTTTATTTTTGTTTTTTCACTATTATTATTATTTTTTAATTGTTTGGGATTCATTGCGGGTACAAAGAATTAGTTTATACTGATTGCAGTTGTTAGGTAAAGTCCCTCTTGTAATTGTGTCCCACCCCCAAGAGGTGTAACATACACCATCACCCCACCATCACCCCCCCCTCCTCCTCTCTCCCCAGTCCCTCATTCCCGTACCCCACCCCTCATATTAGTTCATCTACTGCCTTCATATTAGAATTGAGCACATTGGATTCTTGCTTCTCCATTCTTGTGATACTTTACTATGAAGAATGTGTTCCACTTCCATCCAGGTCAATACAAAGATGTAAAGTTTCCATCTTTTTAATGGCTGAATAGTATTCCATGGTATACATATATCACAGCTTGTTATAAAAGAATTTAAAACATTTAGATAGATCTGGAATTAGTACTATCCACATCTTTACTTTCCCCTCAAAAATTTGGACAAAGAGGTGCTCATTATATGTGGCAAAACATAGTACATATAACTAAACATGACTTTCCCTATAATATTCCGCTATTATAATTTCTGTATTCACTTTCAACTTTTTAACCCTCCTTCAGCCAGCACATATGTCACTACAGGCACTGTTAGGCCCTAGAAATGTATAGAAGACTTAGACATTGTCTGTGCTGTATAGTAACCTCACCTGTTCACACTTATTGTCTCTCTGGGCCTTAAAATTCAGAGTTCTATGTTACTTTTTATGTATTGCCATTGATAAACATTTATTGGGCATTGGCTAAGCTATCACCAGAGTTATATTTTTCTTTAGCAGGAGATTATATGCCAAACAAATTTCTTCTTTTGTTCTTGTCAGAAAGCCACCAAAGTGTGAATAAAGAATGTAGGTATTTTTGTTGTTTGTTTGCTTTTTCAAATTTCTTAAGGTCCTTTTTGGTTAATTAGGCTACATAATATCAATGGATACTTAAGCGTGTGTGAGAAAGTGCATCTAATACAGAAAGTTTCATTGGGTATTTTCATTGCAAAAATAACTTTATTTTTACTTCTTAACAACAAGAAAGCAATGTTGTTTTGAAACGGAGGTAAAAGTCAAATGATAGTTATATTTTCTCCTCCTTTTCCCACTTCAGCAGCAGGACTTTCTGAACCATGAAGCCTGCCATCTTCACTCCATCCCTTTTTTTCCCCTTAGAACTCTATGGCTTGAATATCCAGTAATTTAGACAACTTTTATATATGTCTTATACTATTCTCAAAAAAGGAGATGTAAAGGATGTATAGGGAAGTCGTCTGTTTATATTGAGTTTTGGTGTCAATAAAACTACTTAAAAATTAATTGGCTATATTTTGAAGAGCAGATTTAGGTTTATAAAAAAATTGAGCAGAAAGAGTCCCCACCCTAAGAAACTGTTCTGCAATTGCGTGTTATACTTGTTACAGTTGATGAACCAATGTTGATACATTATTAAGTACTTTCATTTGCATTAGTTTTCATCCTTCGTGTTGTAGTTTTATGGGTTTGTTAAATGTGTAATGTCACCTATCCACCCTTACAATACCATACAGAAAAGTTCCCTGCTCTAAATATCACCCAAGCTCTACCTCGTTCTCCCTATTCCCCCAAGCCACTGGAACTGGAACTGTGGTCATTTTGGTGTTCCAATCCTTTTGCCTTTTCCAGAATGTCATATAGTTGGAGTCATGAAATATGTAGACTTTTCAGACTGGCTTCTTTCACTTGGTAAATTGCACCTAAGATTCCTCTATGCTTTCTTATGGTTTGATAGTTCATTTACTTTTAGCGCTGAATAATAATCCATTGTATGGATGTATTATGGTTTGTTTATTTATTCACCTACTGAAAGACGCTTTGGGTGCTTCTAGTTTTTGGCAATTATGAGTAAAGCCTCTATAAACATTTGTGTACAGCTTTTTGTATGGACTTAAGTTTACAATTCATTTGGGTAAATATCCAAGAGCATGATTACTGAATCATATGGTAAGATTGTTTATAAGAAAAGTGTCTAACTGTCTTTCAAACTAGCAGGCAATGAATGGTAGTGTTTTTTCCCCCACGTCCTTGTCAGAATTTGATGCTGTTAGTGTTTTGGATTTTAGCCATTCCAATACGTGTATAGTCATATTTAGTTGTTTTAATTTGCAATTCTCTAATGATGTATTCCTTAAGCATCTATTCATATGCTTATTTGCCATCTGTGTATTTTCTTTTCCTTTTTTTTTTCTTGAGACAAAGTCTCAATATGTCACCCTCAGCAGAGTGCTATGGCATCGCAGCTCACAGCAACCTCAAACTCTTAGACTCAAGTGATTCCCTTACCTCAGCTTCCCAAGTAGCTGGGACTACAAGTGCCCGCCACAACGCCTGGCTATTTTTTTGGTTGCATTTGTCATTGTTGTTTGGCAGGCCAGGGCAGGATTAGAACACACCAGCTCTGGTGCATGTGGCTTGGGCCCTAGTCTCTGAACTACAGGCGCTGAGCCTGTGTATTTTCTTTGCGAGGTGTCTGTTCATATCATTGGCCCATTTTTTAATTGTTTTCTTATTTTTAAAAGTTCTTTGAATATTTTGGATATCAATCCTTTGTCAGATATTTCCTTTGCTAATATTTTTCTTTATAGTCTGTGGCTTGTCTTTTCATTCTCTTAATGTGCCTTTTACAAATTTTTCTCCCATGTATTGTGATTCTGGTGTTGTACCTAAAAAGTCATTGCTAAACCCAAGATCATCCAGATCTCTTTTCTACAAGTTTTATAGTTTTGTGCTTTAAGTCTATGATCAATTTTGAGTTACTTTTTGTGAAAGGTCAGTATCTATACTTGTATTTTTGCATGTGGATGTTCCAGCACTATTTGTTGAAAACACTATCTTTTCTCCATTGCCTTGCATTTGTTCCTTTGTCAAAGATCAACTGACAACATTTTATGGGTCTATATCTGGGAACTGTATTCTATTACCGTGATCTGTTTATTCTTCACCAGTATCACCAGGCCTTAATTATCAGCTTCATAGCAAGACTTAAATTAGGAAGCGTTAGTCTCCTGACTTTGTTTTTTCAACATTATGTTTACTCTTCTGGGTGCTTTGCCTCTTTGTATAAACTTTGGAATTAGTTTGTCAACATCCACAAAATAACTTGCTTAGTATTTAATGTGATTGCATTGAATCTATAGATCAAGTTGGGAAGAATACACTTTTTAAAATTGTTTCAGGTTAATTGAAGGTACAAAGAATTAGGTTACAATGTTTGCATTTGTTAGGTAAAGTCCCTCTTATAATTGTGTCCTGCCCCCAAGAGGTGTGCCATACACCCTAACATTGTGCCCATTAAGGGGGAGCACACACCCACTCCCTTCCCACCTCCCCTCTCCCTCATTTCCCTACCCCCCACACTAAATTGATTTCAGTTTTTCTCTTATGTGGGTGTGTGTTAGATCATCTACTCACTTCATATTAGAATTGAGCACATTGGATTCTTGCTTCTCCACTCTTGTGACACTTTACTAAGAAGAATGTGGTCCAACTCCATCCAGGTTAATACAAAAGATGTAAAGTCTCCATCTTTTTAAGGGCTGACTAGTATTCCATGGTATACATATACCACAGCTTGGTAATCCATTCCTAGGTTGCTGGGCATTTAGATAAGAACGAACATCTTGATGATTGATACTGAGGTTTCCTATCCATGAACATGATCTATTTATTTAGTTTTGTTCTTTCTTTTATCAGAAGTTCATAGTTCTTGTATAGATCTTGTACAGACGTTGTTAGATTTATACTTAAGTACTTCTTTTGGGGGGATGTTACTATAGATGTTATTGTGATTTTAATTTCAAATTACACATTCTATTGCTGCTACTACATATTTAGGAAAGTGATCAAGTTTTGTTTCCTGTAATCTTCCTGTAAGTTATTATTTCCAGGAGTTATTTTGTCAATTTTTTTTTTTGGACTTTCTACATAGACAAATTGTTGTCCATGAACAAAGATAGTTTTATTTTTTTCTTTCCCAACCTATATGTCTTTTATTTCTTTTTCTTGTCTTACTGTATTAGCTAGAACTAATGTAAATTGAGTTATATATTTAAATTTCAAGTCCAAATGCTCATTTTATTTATTTATTTATTTTTTGGTGTTGAGTCCCACCCTATGCCCTGAGCAGAGTGCAATGGCACCATAGCTCACTGCAAACTCAGACTAGGGCTGTGGGTATCCTGCTGCCTCAGCTTCCAGAAGCCACTGGGATTACAGGCACTTGCTGTGGTGCCTGGCTGGGTTTTTCATTTTTTTAGGAGTCAGGATCTCACTCTGGCTCAGGCAAGTCTTGAACTCCTGAGCTCAAGCAATTCTCCCGCCTCAGCCTCCCACAGTGCTGGGATTACAGGCGTGAGTCGCCGAGCCTGGCCAAATGCTCATTGTTTATATATAGGAAAGGAATTTATTCTCTGTTTTCTTGATTAGTCTGGCTGGAATTTCACCAAAATTTATTAATCTTTTCAAAGCCCCAGCATCTAGTTTTGATGTTTTCTACTCTTTTCTCATTTTTGACTTTCTTGGTTTCTGATCTAATTTTTTCAATGTTTTGTAATGAGGGGATTACTTCCCCTCTTCTAAAAATATTTAAATAGTTTTTAATTGACCCATAAAAATTGTACATATTTATGGGATACAGTATCATTCCATACATATATAATTACTTTTGTTTGAATGATAAACGTTAAGAAAAAGCAATGTGGAACCTAAAGTAGATATATTTAATTTATCTTTAAACATTTCTTCTGTAATATTTGTTAACAAATTTATAAGGAACAAAGACCCCCTACATCTACTTTCAAATGAAGCAAAATGTATACATAATCAGCAAAATTCTCAACTTGTAGAAATGTTTATTTCATGCAAAGCTACATATTTTCCTGTATTTTAACAACTAATCAAATAAACATTTCAAAAATTTCACTTCATCACAATAATGTAAAATACTACAAAGGACCTGCAAGTCAATGAGTCTATCAAAACCCAACCGAGAGAACATTATGCACAGATAAGGCTAACTTACTGACAGTAGCACTTTGTAGCTTCGCCCAAATACATATTCGAAAATGTAGTGAGAATGTGCAGAGAAAAACAGTTAAATCTGCAACCCACTGGTCAGACAGGAAAACATTTGTCATTACATATCAGGTTCTAATGGCTGATTAAAGATAAATTTGGCATCATGCACCAAAAATGAACATAGTTAACATTTCAAAAAATTATGATCAGATGCACATTTGAAAAGATTAATCTTCTATTTCACCCAATTTACTGAATTAGATAAAGGCAAAAATAACAAGCACTTTTGATACACTTTGATTGAGTATTGGTGAATATAAAAAGATAGTGCAGAGACACAGGAGTATTTCAAGTTCACAAAAGACTACTGAATTTTAGAATATTGTCTTAAGGAAATGGCTCTGGGCAGAACTTATTTCAGAAAGATTTCCAAACTATTTAAAAGCAATACTACAATTAGTTACATACAAAAACATTTATAAAAATTAAATACCAAGAAGTAACAACACCAACATTAGATCTCTTTTGTGTTTTTCAATGCTATAATTTATAAATATATATTATAGTAATTTAAAAGACAGGCCCACATATTCTATGCCTTCTAAAATGAGAAAAATCTTTCAAGTTATTTTCAAAATATGAACAAAAAAAAATCCATTGGATTGCTTTTTAAAAAATAAATACACAGTCTCTCCCCTACAACTTGGTATACTATGTAGGGAAGATGATAGCAAGCATTCTTTTGAGAAATTATAGCTCTAAATGAGTAGGCTGATACAATTTATGTTAATATCAACTCTAAATGGTGTTATACAGTCAGATTAATAAATTATTACTTTACCCCACATATGTCTGCCATTGTAAACCATTATTTTTACTTTTTTGTGCCTAGTAAAATTCTTTTATAATACAAAATGATTTGAGATCAAGATAACCACAAAAGAAAATATTTTCATTAAAAAAAAGTTAACTTTCCCCTAGGAGCATGTAAAAAACAAACATCTTTCAGGATATCAATGTGAAGCGGAACATGCCAATAGTCTTATTCAATTAACAAATTTTAAAATTACAGCGAGGACTCTATCAACCTTAGTAGAAAAATCTCTTAAATATGGAAATAAAATTTTAGTTAAACCAGGGTGAGCACGGAAGGAAATGGAGGTGGGAAGGAAGACCAGGCAAAACTAGTGCCTGCCCTGTTGGAGAAATGGCTCCCAAAGGTTTGGTTTCTAGAGTTGCGAAAAGTGGGAAAAGGGAAAACACTGCCTGGGCAGGAAAAAGTACCTCACACAGAGGGAAATTCACATTTCAGAAGGGCCTCTTCTTCTTATTTTGCCCAACTCTCCTGGGAAAATTTTTGATGATGCTTGTTATTTACTAATGCCTTTTTGTAAAAAAGGGTCTCAACATTCTTAATGTTTTGGGTCTTTTTATAATCACATTTTTTAAAAGTCCATCTTTATGCAAAAACATTACACTGAAAAATGATTCATTTTACTGAAATGCCCTTCTTAGTGAACTAAAAGACAATGCACTGGTTCAGCATACTTCACATGTACATTGAGATGTTGCTTAGCTGTTGAGCAAAATCTATTTGACTACTTTAGGTAAAATACTACTATTTCAAAGTAGTGCAGGGGTGTTGAGCAGGAGTGTCCAGACTGTGGTCTGCCGGCTCCACACTGATTCCATGAGGACATTTTTTGTTTATCTGTGGTGTTGGATATCACAAAAAGTATGCCCACAGCCCTTGTCTTTGCTAATCAGCTTTCCTTAGTGTTTATGTATTTAATGTGTGGCCAAAGACAACTCTTATCCTTCCAATGTGTGTCAGAGAAAAAGAAAAGGTTGGCCACCCCTGAAGTGGTGGGATTTGTAGTTGGAACTAGTTCCTTTTGAGTATACTACCCATCAAAAACAACTGTGTAGATAAAAGAAAAACCTGTCAGCACATTAATCATACTATAAAAGAGGCCCCAGAAAGGAAGAAAGGTTTAAAAGGGGAGAGAAAATAAGAAAAGAAATGGAAGACAAAACCTTAAATCCAATCTTTTTTTTTTTTTTTTTTTTTTTGGTAGAGACAGAGTCTCACTCTATCACCCTCTGTAGAGTGCTGTCAAGTCACAGCTCACAGCAACCTCCAGCTCTTAGGCTTAAGCAATTCTCTTGCCTCAGCCTCCCAAGTAGCTGGGACTACAGGTGCCCGCCACAGCGCCCGGCTAATTTTTGATGCAGTTCGGCCAGGGCCGGGTTTGAACCCGCAGCCCTCGGTATATGGGGCCAGCACCCTACTCGCTGAGCCACAGGTGCCACCCCTTAAATCCAATCTTAATACAGTCCATTGTATTTTGTAGATTCAAGTATATTAAAGTATTTCAAGGGCAGGTTTTGTCTCTTAGTGCAAATATACTTATTCTGTGATTTTCAGGCATGGTCCGTTCAAATCACAGGTATTAAACTCAGAAAACTTACTGAACAGTGTAAATTAGAGAGCTTACTTTTTCAATATACTATCAAGAACATTCCCTAGTCTTATTAAAGCAATATAAAATGAGGTTATTGAACATAAATTGAATTCCTTCATTACTATGATAAAATATACTCTAAAAGACAACACAGGTTGACTTTCCTATCCATATTTAATTATCCATATTTAATTTGGGTACATATTCAGCTTAAATTTCAGAACTGATAATCTAATCAAGCAGTAGAGTCCCGAACAAATCAACAAACGTTTGGACTGTAAATTCTCTGATCTATTCTTTATAAAGGGAAAACCCTTGAAACTTTTGACTCAGCTCTTACCACTGCTGTAAAATGAGGGCCTCTTAATGGATAAAATTATTCTAAAGCCCTTGTATTCATTTGGTAAGAGAGCAAATTTTAATAAAGTTATACTTTCTTATTTTTTTATAAAAATGCTCTATTGATAATAGCAAATTATTAAAGTAGTAAAAAAGTTAATTAATAACAGAAATGATTCATGAAATTAATGGATTATTGTTACTTTCTGCAATGATTATTCTAAATTATTGGCCTGCTGAATATCCTTATCTAACGACTATTTTAAAAGTAATTTAGAAAATTTAAATCAGATATTACCATGTACAAAGGCATCAAAAAATAACTGCCAGATATAATTCTTCAAGAAATGTACTTTGCATGCAAAGTGCGTGACCTTAGTAATAATATTTTGCAGTAGATGTTATTACATTTAAATAATCTTCTCAAAACAGAAAAATTGCTTGTACCTACTAGAGTTTTTTACACAAGGAGACTTAACAAATATTAACTTAGTTCCCCAGCAATAAACTCAGTCTTCAAGGGGGAAATCATTACCTTCTGAACTCAAATTTACCCAGCAAAATAACCTTTCTATATGATTATATACAAAATCTTATAAGATAAATTTTGCTTCAAAAATTAAATGCTCTGAATGATTGTAACAACCAAGTATTATTTTTAAAATGACTCAAAAGTTATAAAGGGATCTATAGTGTTTGAGAAGTATATGTTTACATATACTTCAATTATTATAACCATAAAAATTTAACAATAAAGGAAAGTGGTAATGTTTCCTTGCACATTTCTATCAATTTATCTTAGAGCATTCTAAAAACTAGTTATAAAAGTAACTGGATAGTTTCTTCCCTTTTTCTGCTTCTACTTCAACAATAGCATCTGAGTTTCACGAAAAAACCTGATGAGACACACCTTACTTAAGAAAATATTACAAAGTAAATCCAAAGACTAAATAAAAATACTATTTTCACAGAACTTTTCATGAATTAGTCCAAAACCAGTTTATGCACTGGGGACCTCATCATTGTAATAATAAGAAACAGGACTCTTTTCTGGGAAGATCATTTTCCTTATCTAATATCTTCAGGTACCACTATGAGAAACAGTACAGCTAATAACTTGTTTTGTCTTTTTAAACTCCAATACATAACATTATCTCAACTCCCTCACAACACTTTGTGAGGTAGGTCAGTAGAATATTAAATAGCAAGTATCATCTTCATTCTGCAAATGAAGAAACTGAGGCACTGAAAGGTTATGATTTGCCCAAGATATTCAATCAGTCAATCATGAAATTACAGTTATGTTATCTCTGCTCCTGGCCTATTCTATTGCTCTTTGACCACATTTCACAATAAAAAGTTGTGTGTGTGTGTCCCCTCAAATGAGTTTTTATATGACCTTGAACTGAGAGCAAATCTATCCATTGATAATTATTTTATAGAGAATCTAATCTCAAAGATCATAGAAACTCGAAGATCAAAAAAATAATTAGGCTTTCTTTTTGATAATTAGGATGATATACTATTCCTTTCATTACCTGCATAGAACTGTGTCTTTTAAAAATTTACATGATGATACTCATTAGAGAGGGAAATAAAAATTTTAAATTTATAATCCAAAGAAAGATTGCCTTCAAGAAACATATAATCATATTGTGAAAGTAACCATACAATTCATCTTCAACCTGGGATATTTGAGAGTGAAAATGAGCACTACTAATATTTATACACTGTACTGGGCAAGCTCAAGTATGGTCACCCACTGTAGCATGAATCTAAGAGCTGCATGTATTTCACAGACATAAAAAAAAAAAAAAAACTCCCTACAAACATGTTGCTTTCAACCATGTGCAGTGGTGATTTAAAATACGATCCTTAATTTGGCTTAAATATAAAGGTTAATCATATTTTAAGTGTCAGTACTAATAGAAAATGGACTCACTTTTTACCTTTGAATAACCAATTTTTTTTTTTAACCAAAAAGTATAACCAGGTACCTTACAATATTAGAGAATATTGTGGAACTCTTTGGCTACTAAACAAAAAAACAAAACTATTTCCCATTAATGCTTAAGATTTATCCTTGAATGGCATGATTAACACTTAAGTCTTTTCTAAAATGAAAATCTTTTACAAAGCAATACCAAACGCATAAGCAAGCCCAGTTACTACAAAGACTGTAACAATAATGTATTATCTGATTTTAATAAACATGCCAAAGACACTAACACCTATCATGAAGTATAATCTTAATAATACATGCAAACCCCCCATTAATTTGCAAACAGATTTGAAATGCACTTTTTACATTCAATTATGTCTGGTAAGTAAGCCGTTTTAAGACACGGATTTTACGAATATAGTTATTATTTGAGGTTTGCATTCATTTGTATTTCTTTGGGAAATATAGGTTGGACTTTTTAAAAAATAACAAAAATGTAAATCACAAAAATAAAACTGTATAATATTATTTAGTATGACTTATGGCTTCCTTGAACCTTTAAAACAACTCCTCTGAAAAAAACTTAATTTGAAATAAACTGTACTACATATTCTCAACATATTCTTATCTTTATCATGGATTAAATTCTTCCATTCTAATTGTACTTCTAAGGCAGATGCTTAGGGAATGGTATGTAATAAATTTTTTTAGAAAAGATAATATTCTATTCAATGAACAATAAACTATTATTACTATAATGTGTAATTAATTTTCAGTGCTGCTTTTGTTATCTTGACATGTTTCACTGAAAGTAGAGAGGAACTCCTAGGTACACAGAATGTTCATAAAGACTGAATTGATATGTTGACATTGGTTAGTTTGTTCCATAAATTTTTTCAAGTATTAAACATCATCAAATATTCCGACATTAGACATTGAGAGATATCGTCCACCAGGCTGATACCTAAAAGATGAACATAAAGAAATGATCTGAAGCATCAATCAGAAATAATAAAGGAGGAAAGAAAAACAGGAACACATTGAAAAGTAGCTACATAATTTGTATGCACTGTAAAATCTATTCAGTAGCTGAAAGCAGAAACTTACCCTCCAAGGAAATTATCCAAAAGGACTTAATTTAGAGCCTAGAATACATGCATGACATAGTAAGGGATATAGAAAGAAAGGGAAGAATTTAAGACACATCTAGGAGATTAATCAATTTAATAACCACTCCTGATTGTTGAACATAGAGTATTTCAAGTTTTCTGCTATTTATAGTCAATACTATAGTAAACATCTATAGTATTCATGTATAGGATATTTTGCTTTTGTTTAATTACTTCCTGATAGCACAGTGGCTAAGAGCACACACTCCATAGTCAGAGTGCCAGGCTGTTTTGAATGCCTGACTTGCCATTTATAAGTTGTGTGACTCCAGCCAATTTACTGAGCCTCTCTGGATTGAAATCCAATTGGATTGCAACCATATAATACGATGCTGTTGTCAAGTGCTTAGAATAATAGCAGGCATCCAAACATGGCTATACACAATTAATAACTGTAATAAATTTTGTAAATGGGACAGTCAGAAACAGGTATATATTAATAAACATTGTCAGGATTCTTTGCTATGTATTTCAATTCTTTCATATTTGTAATGCCATTACTATTGTCTGACAATTCTAATTTCAATTACTACTATTGGATGCTATAATTTATTTTAAATATAAAAGAATTATAAGGTACAAAAAGGTATCAAAAGTTACTTAATATACTTACAACAAGTAAATATGAACATTTTATCTTACTTTATTAATCACTTGTTTACTTTTACCTTATTGCTGTTTTCAACCTTGTTAAGTTGACCTGTTATTAAAATTTCAGAGTAATGCTACAGCCATAATGACACAGTCAGAACATACCTTCTTGATTCAGGTTCAAGAGGGTCATCAGTGAATGTTTCTGCATTAAAATCCAAAGGTTCTGCATCTTGGAGAAGTTCTATTCGGTCCCTTTCTGTCCTATTATTGGCCCTGGTATATTTGGAGACTGCTACAAAGGAAGAAAAAAAACTTCTACTTCCCTTTATCTTTTAATTGACAGGTAACAAGTCTATGGACTTACAGAAAGAAAATCAAGATTGTAAGGAATCTGAATTTTGACTGGAAACAAAAAACATAACTACGTGTTTCCTTAAAAATTGGATTAAAAATAACAATAGTATAATCGAAAACATGAAGGAAAAGTTTTCTAGCTTAGAAGCTAGTATAAGCTCAGAAGCAGATATAGCGCAATGACATACTTAGTATAATTCAGAATTAAAATTTAACGGTGATATCATAATAGTGAAATTCTCCATTATCAAATGAAGTTTCAGTTGCTTTCACAGTGAATCTCATTTGCTGGTCAAGACTTTAAGGTATAATCAACTCAGGCTCTTCAGGAAAGGCTTTCTTACCATGAAGAAAGAGTCTGGACAGCACTGGCTGCCCCTTGGCAGAAGTAAAATGCAAGCCTCATCATCACTTTGAAATTTTCTAGTAGCTACATTTAAATGTGAAAAGAAACAGGTGAAAGTAATTTTAATGTATTATATTTAATTTGACCAAATATATTCAAAATATTGTCATTTTTCAACATGGGGCATCAGCCACATTGCAATGCTCAACAGCTACATTTGGCTCATGGTTATCATACTGGTCAACACAGATCAGAAGATTAACTTTCCCTTCTCTATGTGGACAAGGATTTCTTCATAAACAACCTAAATTCTCATAATGTTGTTTTGAGCAGTCCAAATAGCTTTAAAACGACTTTACATTATAGTTCTTTTTTTTTTCTTTGAGACAGGGTCTCCCTACGTTGCCCTCAGTAGAGTGCCATGGCATCACAGCTCACAGCAACCTCAAACTCTTGGGCTTAAGTGATTCTCTTGCCTTAGCCTCCCAAGTAGCGCCCGCCACAACGCCCAGCTACTTTTTTTTTTGCAGTTCTTTAGCTGGCCTGGGACAGGTTCGAACCCACCAGCCTTGGTGTATGTGGCTAGCGCCATAACCACTGTGCTACAGGTGCTGAGCCGATGATATAGTTCTTTTGGAAAAGTTAAGGCAAGCTAATTCTATCATATTTACATTTTTGTCACCTTGGTCTCTGCCCTAAATGTAAGTCTCATAATTTTTTCTCTCAATCATTCATTCAGTCAATATCAATTACGCACTGTATATGAGGATCTCTCTAACTCATCATCATATGCCATCGTGCCTCTTCTTCTCTTAACCATTCTTCCATATTCCCAGATCTTTCTTTGTAAAATTTTCACTCTGTGGTAAGCAAGCAACCAAATCTCTTTACAAAATCCTCCATTTCCTAGCTTTAACTGAAGCAAAGGTGTCCAACCTGCAGCTTGCAGACTACATGTAGATTATTTGAGGACTGTTTTGCTTACCTGTGGTGTTGGATATTGCAAAACGTATGTACAAACTTTGTCTTTTGCTCATCAGGTTTCATTAATGTGTATTTAATGTGTGGCCGAATACAACTCTTATTCTTCCAATGTGCGGCAGAGAAAAAAAAGGTTCGATACCCCTAAAAGCTTCAGCACTCTATTTATTCTAATTAAATCTTATTATGCTTTTTTGAAATCTTACCATTAGCACAAAATCCAAAGTTTGGAGCATAACACTATCTGGTCCCCAGCTATCTCTTTGGAGCATACACTATCTGTTCCCCAGCTATAGCTGTTCCCTAGCTATCTCTCCCCCCTCTTATAAACCTTCTTCTGTTTAGACTCTAGCTGCAGAGACAAACAGGCACCTCCCTAGAGAGTCTCTCCTGCTGCGATATCCTGTACTTGTTCTTCCTTCTGATTAAAACACTCTTTACCTGGCTAAGCACTATTTGTTCCCAAGTACTCAGATCAATATTTATCACAGAAATATTTTTTATTATAAAATTCTTTCCCAAGATAGAACTCTTTTTCCATTCCCAAGCTGAGTTTCCTCAGCATCAGATGTGCATTCTTCTGTCATAGCTCTCATGACAAATGTACAATATTATAAATATTTCATTAAGTATTTCAAACATTTCCATTTAGCTCTTTTGTATAATTTCCATCTCTCTGATGCAATTCCTCCTGATCTGTTCATGTACACTGGCTAAGCTTTCCATTAGATATTTTAACATACTGATTGGTTATTTTTAAGTGACTACATTGTCTGATAATTCTAACATTTGAGTCATCTCTAGGTCTGTTGACTATTTTATGTTTTGAAAATGGCTTACATTTTATTACTTTCTTGTACAGCTCATAGTTTTTGGCTAAATGCCAGACATGGTGTAAAAGAAGAGATGGAGATAAGTAATAGTTATGCCCAGAATGGGCCTGCCTCTTCTATTAGATCACCAGTGTTGGGGGACTGAATCAATCTAAGGTATACTTGATCTGGGTTTGGACTTTGTTGTTGGGTTAGTTCCCTTACATTCTGACATATTTCACATTTCTCCAGTGATTAACTGCTATTACCTTGCTTAGTAGGACCTCAAGTGGCAGATGGTTTCTCTCAGTATTTTTTCCCCATCCTCAGATTTAGCTGTACCTGCATGCACATGTCACAGGGGGTGTCTCTCTCCATGTCTCTACTCCTCTCTCAACAGTAGACTACTGTTGCTTGGTCGCTACAAAACCTTTAGTTGGGTGTGAGAGGTTGCTCAATTTTCTTGCTCCACTCTCAGTCTTAGGCAGTCCTCAGTCCTCTGCACTGAAGCCTTAGTAGTGGGGTTCTCTCACCAAACTGACATTTCTCCCAAAGACAAACAACCTCTACCTTCTAGTCAGTGAAAGGTCCTAGGCAAAAACAGGTTTCTTGGCACCTCTCCAGAGACGTGATGTCATGTGAGTATATTTTTTATTATTAGTAAAGATGAACATTTTCTTTACATTCAGCTTTTCTAAAGTAGGGTCAATAATACGGGAAAGTTTCCTAAGCCACCCTGGGAAGTGATGGCTTGTACTCACTCAATTATGAGCAATTTTAAATTGCACACAAACTTTATGGACACCCGGTATATGGGTCAGTTGATAAATTATTATAAAAACAACTGAATAACCTATATCTACAAATAAAAATGTAATGAACAACATCCAGTAAATAGTAGAAATAAATATTTGCCTAGAACATGCCTGGGTAAGTGCGTAAATTATTTAGGTTAATCTACTTATTCATTTAACATCCCAGTTTCTCCTTTCCCTGTCAGAATAGACATGTGAATTTCCCCTTCCTTCTATACACTGAGGAATGTGACTAAGGAAGGTTAATGCAAATGCACATTTACAGTTTTACAAAGGGATTTCTGGAAGAGTATCCTAGCTCTCAGTTGCTACACAAGCAAGCATAAGAAGAAAATTCCTAAGCGAACTAGAAAATAAACTACTTACATCGGTTAGTATTAATATCTGAGAAGTTTAACTCTTTTGGATCAGTATGAACATTTCTGTTCCGAGTGGAATCTTCTCTATTGTGTCCATAGCGTTCTTTCCATTCCTAAGAAAGAACATAAATGAATACACAACAGAAGAACAGAAAATAATTCACCAATGTCAACAGGTTATATGTGCAGAATAATACAATTTAATTATTTTTCATCATAAATTTATTAGTAATCAGTACAATTATCATAGTACCTTTAAAAGTCATAGGTCAATGTTTTTACCTTTACATGTAAAGTCACAGTCTACTGCACTTTTGGTAAACGGTGGAAGTTAGAAATTCATATAGAAGGGTGAGATCTACCTCTAGTAACTTCCACTCAGGTTTTACTTATACATTCTGATAAAAGAACAGATCTCTCCTTTACATGACATATACTAAGACACATAAAGGCAGCTATCGAGTCTCCCGTTAGTCTTCACTTTGCTAGGAGAGATACACCCAGTTGTTAAACCTCCATGGTAATATTTTGACTAAGTTTTTCTCATTTTTTACTGAGGTTAGTTTGCCTCAGCAAGTGTCGAACTGAAGAAAAAATGGAGAGGAATAAAATTAATGTCATATTACAAAAAAGCATAACAATTTTAAAGAAATCAAAACAACTTTAACGCCAAGACTATATGTATTCATTTATTTGACAAGTGTCCACTGAGCATCTACCTTATGCAAGAAGCTGCTTGATGCTGGACACAAATGAAGAACTTTGTTAGTGATTTTTAGAACAGGTCTGACAGGATACCTAGCATGTATATCTGAGAGTATTAAAATGCCCTGTTTAAAAATATATCTTGTGCCATTTTCCCATTGTTCTCTGTCTTGAGGAACGTATTGCAAATTAGGATTCGTAAGATATTTCACATTAATGTTTAGGTTATAGAAATTTAATCAATACTGTACTTACCCTTCTTCGATTTTCACCTTCTTCTTGCCTTTGCCTTTTTCTCTTCTCTAAAAACAGAAAAATGGTCTCAAATTTGGTATAACATAGTATAACCGAATAACTTAAGTAAAAATATCAGGCTATGACTAATATTTCTTTTAAATTAATACAAAATCAAATGTAATAGGTAATTGTTAGAAAGGATCATCTTTAACAGGTCATCTTGCCCAATAGGTCCACTTTCTCTGTTTTTGTTGGAGATGGTCCTGAAGTCTTTGTAATTTTGGTGGACAACGAGTTCTCTCTCACAATGACCTGAAATTTCCCTGTAACTTGTATTCTCCTTTAGTCCTATATTCTAAATTAAGTCCATACTTCTTTTCTTTCCTTGTCAGAGTATTTTCCCTTGTTACTCTCTTCAGGTTATAAGCACAATGTTTTTTGCTTTATGCCCTATAGACCCGTAATTCTGGCTGTCGTTCTCTAAATACCTTATAATTTATCAGTCTTATTCTTAAAAATCTTACATAGGGCTAGATGTGATATGTCACCTGAGGCCTACCGTGAGAGAATATATTTAGTTTTGTGATTTAATTCTAGTAGAGTGCCATGTAGGCTATTAATAACCATTACATCCTAAAAAAATACCCTTGGCTTGAATGAGTTCCCATGCAGTGTCAAGCTAATGGTTCTTTAAATTAATGGGGATTTTTTGTTTTGTTTTGTTTTGTTTTTTGAGACAGAGACTCATGCTGTTGTCCTGGGTAGAATGCTGTGGTGTCACAGCTCACAGCAACCTCAAACTCTTGGGCTTAAGCGATACTTCTGCCTCAGCCTCCTAAGTAGCTGGGACTACAGGCACTTACATCCAGCAACTTTTGGTTGCAGCTGTCATTGTTGTTTAGCAGGCCCCAGCCGGGCTTGAACCCACCACCCTTGGGTGTATGTGGCCAGCGCTCCACTCACTGAGCTATGGGTGCCGCTGAATTAATGAGTTTTATAGTTGTATAGAGCTTAGCAAATATGTTTCAATGCAAACATGAAAACAATTTCAAGACCACTCAAGTGAGTTATTTACAAACATATTAATAATTTATACTTCAGAATTTCTTAAAAACAGATAAAATAACTATTAATGTTTTCAAATTATTTTTGTTAAAAAGGTTATATGAGGATTTTTAGCTAAAATGGGCATTAATTTATCATTTCCTTTTTTTTTTTTTGATCTGTCTCCTAGGCTAGAGTGAAGTGGTATCATCATAGCTCACAGCAACCCTAAACTTCTGGTATGAGTTATCCTCCTGTCTCAGTTTCCTAAGTGGATGAGACTATGGTATGTGCCACCATGGTTGGCTAATTTTTCTATGTTTTGTTAAGATGGGGTCTCTCTCTTGCTCAGGCTAGTCTGGAGCTCCTGCCTTCAATGAATCCTCCCACTTCAGCCACCCAAAGTGTTAGGATTACAGGCATGAGCCATTGTATCTAGCCTTATAATTTCTTAAGACAGATTAAAAATTATTTACAAATTATACAAACATTAATTTTGTACTTTGAGTTTTAGCACTTAGCATTTTCTCTTCATTTTTTTTAAAAGATAAATCTTACCTCGTCTGATTAATTCTTTTCCTTCATCAACTAAGTCTGATGTCATATCATTATCTCCCATGAACTGCTGGAAACCAAGCAGATTCAAACAACGGGTTCCCAAACTAATAAAAGTAGATTTTCAAGAAGACAAGCATTATTTACATTGTAAATATTTAGATAAATTGTTCATTAGCACTGTGAACTCAAAAGAAGCCTACACAAAAGAAGCCTATCATGTCAAATTACATATAGGTACAACTGTTGTTCTTCAAGAAATACTATTTATTTCTCTTTCTAAGAAGTTTATGCTCAGCACTTTACTGCCTTGGGTATGCACTATATCCAGATTTCCTGCAGAAGTTAAAGGCGTTCAGGAAATTTTACCCCAAAATATGATTCTTTAGTATAAAAAGTACTTTGAATTAAAGGCCCTTAGATATTTAACAGATATTAGAAAAGGCTTTCCCTGTATCTTCATAAAACCAGACCCACTGATAAAAGAATAATTGACTTCCCTTCCCTTCTCTGATATCTCAATATTTTGCAGGAATGAAGATCAAGAATACAACCAGATCTGGCACAATCCATTTAAAAAATAATATGCATCTCTGAGGTTAATTAAACTTCCAAAGAGAATCATTTACCAGTCGTCAATCTGTTTTCCCCATCCATTCTTTCTCCCAAGTACCCACACATCTTCCCTAGTAGCAATTTACTGCCCCTAAACAGAATTAGCTACATTCCTCATCTCCACTCCTCCCTCTAAAAATGAGGGTATACAAACTTCTGGACTCCTCTGGATATTGGGTTAAGTACTCTGTGATTCTCCCTATGCACAAGGTGAATAAGTCTCTTTCTCTTATTAATCTGCTTCACTGCAAGTTGATCTTTCAGCAACCCTTTGGGGTCAGGGGGTAAGTTTTCCTTCTCCTCCACAAAGTAAGAGGTTAGGTCATTAGCATGCCTTCAGAAAATAATTGTACCAGGATGGTAAATGATAACTATAATACAAGAGTAATTTATTCTTATTTTAATATCCGAATAGCAGCTTTCTTACTGATACATACATTTAAAACCAGTATTTCCAAGTGTGGAATATTCTGGTTTAAAAAGTTTTAATTATGCAAATTTATTTCTACGTTCAATTTTTTTCCCCTGAGAACTCCATTTAACTATCTTTTATTACACACTGTAAAAGTCATATCTTATCTGGGGCCTATCACCTTATATCTTATCTGTTATTTACTTTAAACCTGATTATTGTGCAGGACAAGAATATTCTAAAAATATGAAACTCAAGGGAAGACATGATAAAGGAATAGGCAAGTTAATATTTGTAAAGATCACCATGCAGCTCTTTTTATTACATTAGTTCTCAAACTTTTTCAATGATATACTTCTAATAGCAGAAGCCTTAAACACAAGCATGGAGGGGAAGGCAAAGGAAGAGGAAGAAAACAGAAAAGGAGACAGGTGGAGGTGGTGGTGGGAGAAATGGCTGTGTGTGTCAGGAAGGGAAAAACAGGCAATTAAAAGAAAGTGATAATCTCAATTTTACATTAAAACATGTGTAAATATCTGGCTACTCATAATATATCAACTTGTTTTAATATAAGAGGGATGTTTTATGTGAATTACCATTGAGTAAAACTGGGGTTTCAGGTAGATGATTATGTAAATTCTGTGACTTTAAACATTCCCTTACTGTCCTCATATCCTTGTGGGAATACTATACCCTCGAATGTGAAACTCTGAACTAGTTCACCTGCTCTGGAATGACTTTATTTTTATCTAAATTGATAGGAATCAACCTATGCTTACTGGGCAGATAAGTCTGGAAACCAGTTCTGAGTTTGGTTGTGTTGCTAACAGTGGAAATTAGACTAATTATGACAGCATTTCAAATGAAAATGGACCTGTAAAGTTAAGCTACCACTGAAATGTTACTGAGGCATTGCTTCATCCATTTCCTTTCCTAATAGGATATTTATTATGTGAAATAATTTGAAAATTAAAGAGTACAGGTTGGGCATAGTAGCTCACACTTACTATCCTAGCACCCTGGGAGGGTGAGGCAGGAGGATCACTTGAGCTCAGGAGTTCAAGACCAGCCTGAGCAAGAGTGAAACCCCATCACAACTAAAAATGGACAAACTAGCTGAGTGTTGTGGCAGATGCCTGTAGTCCAGCTACTAAAGAGGCTGAAGGAAGAGGATCACCTGAGCCCAAGAGATTGAGGTTACTGTGACAGGGTGACAGAGTGAGACTCTGTCTCAAAAAAAAAAAAAAAATTAAGGAGCACAATCTTTTCTTAATTAAAATGGCACCCAAAGTTTATCTTGATTAACTCTGGATACACTTTTAATGAATATTTTTAAGTTTATTTAAGATTTTATAGTTGATAAAACACTAATCTACCTCATATCACTCTGATACAAATAATAATCTGATAAGTAGCAAGAAATGTTAATATTCCTGGTTCAGTGCCCATAGCTCAGTGGTTAGGACACCAGCCACACTGGAGAGTGTGAACCCTGCCTGGGCCTACTAAATAAGAATGATGGCAACAAAAAAATAGCCAGGCATTGTGGCGGGTGCCTGTAGTCCCAGCTACTTGGGAGGCTGAAGCAAAAGTATCGTTTAAGTCCAAGAGTTGGAGGCTGCTGTGAGCTGTGTGATGCCATAGCACTCTACTGAGGGCAATGTTGTGAGACTCTGTCTCAAAAAACAAACAAACAAAAAAGAAATGTTAATATTCCAATATAACTGCTAACATATTATTTATACACCACAAGCTCTTAATTTTACATTAGTGGCTTTATAAACTTTTAAAATGAATAAACGTATAATTTCTCATAGGAATTAAATTAACCTAAAATTGTAGGTATTATTTTTAAAATGGGTTGTGCCAGGTCTAGTTGTATTCTTGATCTTCTTTCTTCCAATATATTGAGATAACAGGGAGGAGAAGGGAAGTCATTTTTTTTTTTTAAGTAGATCTGTTTTAATGAAGATAGAGAGAAAGCCTCTTCTAATGTCTATTAATCTGTAAGGGTCTTTAATTTATTCTTTATACTAAGATGTCATATTTTGGGGTGAAATTTCCTGAACTCTTAGACTCTTAATACATCATTTTCATACTACAAATGTTACTGTCTTTTCCACATTAAAACACTCCAAGTATTAGATTTGCTATCAGTTCATATTACAATATCATTCAGTTAAAATCTTTCGGCCTTGGGTGGTGCCTGTGGCTCAGGAATTAGGGCACCGGCCCCATATACCAGAGGTGGTGGGTTCAAACCCAGCCCTGGCCAAAAACTGCAAAAAAAAAAAAAAAAATCTTTTGGCCATTTTGCTTATTGAAAGGTTAAATATATTTTTCAAAATTCAACAGAAAATTTACTTTAAACAATATCTGTTTACTCAATATCCTAATATTAGTACATATTATTTATAATAACCATACAATGGCATTGGAAAATTTAAATAAAAGTATGTCAATGAAACTTATTTTTGTTAGAAAAGTAAATGATTGACATTCAAAAAAAAAGGTTTCTGGGACTTCCAGTTCCAAAATGGTGGTGTAGTGTCAAGCTGGCTTCCCTCTTTACCCCTCAAAAAACAAAACCAAATCTACAGCACTGGGATCTACACCAGCAACAACAGAGAGCTCAAGTTTGAGGATGAGACAGTTCTGCCTGGCCTGGAGTATCAGAAAAACTCCAAGGAGATGGTAGGAGAATCAGAATTCAACATCTATGACACTATTCTTCCCCATACTGCCTTCCACCAAACACATGGAGTATCTCCCCTCAACTCATGGTTTCTACAATAAAAAACGTGAAATTGATCAGCTGCCCCACCTTTTTGGGTTCCCTGGTGGGAGACCTGTCCTAGACTTAATTCACAGGAAGCATTCTAACTACCTGAAGAGAGAAATATCCCTAAGGACAGACAGGTAATGTGGGAGGTGGGACTATCATCCCCAGCCCCAAATTCTTCTCTGTAATTTGGCCAAAGGAGATGCCAATTCACGATGTCTACTCAGGAGCACCATACTGTAGGAAGTATGTTCTTCAGGACCATCTTCAGGTCCTCTGGTCCTGAATCCCTAGCCAGCCTTTCCACACTTCCAGAATAATTCCCCTGGGAATTCTGCCATGTGGGAAAGGCAGTGCTCAAATGATTTACTAAAGCAGAGATGAACTTGTGCTTAAGGCACCATGGAGAACCTAAAAGGAGACAGTGACCTATAAGATTTGCTAAGAAAATACAAGTATATTCAGTAAAAACCAAAACAAGCCAGAGAGAGAAAACAGGAATAAGTAATCCTTCAGTGCAAAGATACAGATGAATAACCACCCACAAGAAACAATAGCACATAGGGAACTATGGCATTCCCGGAAGAAGAAAGCTAAAACCCAGTGCCTGACCCCAGTAAGATGGCAGTTTGTGAGCTCTCTGACCAAGAATTCAAAATAGTAGTTTTAAGGAAACTCAGTGATCTCCAAGATAACACAGAAAAGCAATTCAGACATTTATTACAGAAATTTAATCAGAAGACTGAAATATTGAAAAATCAAAGAGAAGTCCTGGAACTGAGAAATACATTTGCTGAATAAAGAACTATTTAGAGGCTTTCAATCCAGAACAAATTAAGCAGAGAAAAGAATCAGCAAGCTCTAAGACTGTCTATTTGAAAATACAGTCAGAGGAGAAAAAATTTTTAAAAAGAACAAAGATTGCCTATAAGATATAGGAAATTACGTTCAAGACCAAATTGAAGATTTATTGGTGCTCAAGAGGGAGCTGAGCAAAAGTAAGGGATAGAAAGCTTATTCAAAGAAGTAACAGCAGAAAACTTTCCAAAACATAAAAAAGAACAAAATAGACAGGAATAGGAAGGTCTCAGAACACCAAACACGTTTAACCCAAGTAAGACTATCCCATGGCACATAATAAACTCTTAAAGAAAAGATCCAAAGGCAGTAAGACATAAAAAGCAAATAATATATAATGGAGCACCAATTTGTCTGGCAACAGACTTCTCAATGGAAATCACACTGCCTTGAGGGAATGAAAACCGCATTTTTAAAGTCCTCAAAGAAAAACAAACTGCTGCCCAAGAAACTGTGAATCCAGTAAAATTATCATTCAAATATGAAGGAGAGACAAGTCTTTTATAGACAAACAAAAGCTGAGTGAATTCACCACCACTAAACATGTCTTTCATATCTCAGACCAAAAAACAAGTCTTAACAAATTCTAAAAAGTAGAAATCATATTAAGTATCTTTTCTGATCACAATTAAATAAAACTAGAAATCAATAAGAATAACAACCTTGGAAAATACATAAACACATGGAAATCAAACAACATGCTCCTGAATAACCCACAGGTCAATCAATAAATTAAGAAGAAAACTAAAACAATTTTTGAAACAAATTAAAGTGAAAATACAACACACCAACATCTAAGGAATTCAGTAAAAGCATTACTAAGAGGGAAGTGTATAGCAATAAACACCTACAGGATTATAGGCTCGTGACTGTAATCCTGGCACTCTGGGAGGCTGGTGTGGGTAGATTGTTTTTGAGACCATCATGAGGAAGAGTGAGACTCAGTCTCTACTAAAAATAGAAAAACTAGCCAGGGGTAGTGGCACATGACCACAGTCTCAGCTGCTCAGCAGGATGGCTTGAGCCCAGGATATTGAGGTTGCCATGAGCTATGACATCATAGCACTCTAGCCTGGATTAACAGTGAGACTCTGCCTCCGGGGGAAAAACAAATTTAGAAAGACTTCAAATAAACAACTCAATAATAAACCAAATCCAAAATTGAGAGAAAGAAAAAAAATAATAAATACCATAGCAGAAAGAAATGAAATTGACACTAAAAAAAAAACCACAATAACAGCAATGATACAAAAAGTTGTTTTTTTAAAAAGATAAACAAAATAATCCAATCTTCAGCTAGAATAACTAAGGAAAAAGAGCAAAGACCCAAATAAATGAAATCAGAAACTAAAAACCAGACATAACAACTGAGACCACAGGAATACAAAGAATCATTAGAAGTTTCTATTCTTTTACAAACAATTATACTCCAACAAATTAGAAAACCTAGAAGGAATGAATAAATTCCTGGACATAAATAACCTCCTAAAATTGAACCATAAAGATACAGAAAACCTCAAACAAACCATTAACAATTAATGATATCCAAGCTATAATAAAAAATTTTCCATCAAAGAAAAGTCCAGGGCCTGATGGCTTTACTATTGAATTTGACCAAACATTTAAGGAAGAACTAATAGCAATTCTAATCAAAGTCTTCATAAAAATTAAACAGGAGGGAATATTTCCAAACTCATTCTATAAGGCCAACATTACATTGATACCAAAATCAAACTTTTTATCAAAAAGACAGGCAATAACAGATTCTGGCAAGATGTAGAGAAAAGGGAATACTGTACACTGTTGGTAGGCACATAAATTACTACAGCCACTGTGCAGAACTGTAAGTAGAGTCCTCAAACAACTAAAAGTAGAACTACTATAGGATCTAGCAGTTCTACTATTCGATATATATTCAAAAGAAAGGAAATTAATACATCAAGGAGATAACTGCTGTCCTCTGTTTACTGCAGTATTATTCACAAGAACTAAAATATGGAATCAACTTAAGTGCTCATCCATGGCTAGATGTATAATGAAAATGTGGTGAATATACACTATGGAATATTATTCAGCTGGAAATAACAATGAAATCCTGTCATTGGCAGCAACATGGATGTAACTGGAGGCCATTATGTTAAATGAATTAAGCCAAGTACAGAAGAACAAATACTTTATGTTCTCAATCATATATGGATCACAAAAAAGATAAAAAGATTGGTGATTATCAGAGGCCAGAATGTAGAGAGAAATGAAGGGGAAAAAAAAAAGAATAGAAATGTATTTATTAAAAAAAAAATCTATGAAAATCTGAATTATAAAAAAACTCAAAAAGATGTATTTGAAAATGTAATTACAATTGTAATACTATACTATTACAGTTGTTATTCTATTATTTTATTTAGGCTACAAAGGGATAAGATTAATTGCAGAATGTTAATTCTAAGTCCTGGCAAAACACCCATGTACAGTTTCTTTCTAAGGTTATAGAGCTTTTCCCATAATTGTTGTTGGATTTCTAGATGCTTCAGACCATAACTAACACAAAGGGTCAGATGAGGAGTGATTATATCCACACAGTACACACAGAGCTAGAAGAAAAATGTTCTCCTAGTTTTAGAAAGTAAATGAGTTACTCTTTCTTACAGAATTAGAAAGAATAATAGAAACTTGACAGAGGTGAGATTCAAATGGAGTTAAAGGACAACTTCGCTTCTAGTACCCTATATTCCTGACTTCCACATATCAGGTGTCCTTGTCCTATATTCTGCCCTCTTTCAGTGCTTATGTGCACCATAACACAATACAAGTACAGTAGAACCTCCATAGTTTATCATCTTCCTACATGACAATCTCCCTAAGTTGACTTAAGTTGACGTGTACCACATGTCAGTAGGTATACATCAGTACAATAGGCTTTGTTCCTTATGTTGACCACCTCTGTATGTTGACCAGTTTGTTACAGTCCCTTGGGTGGTTAACATACAGAGGTCCTGCTATACAAAGTTGTAATAGAATAACAACTCTCCTTTCTTTAAAATCTTTAGAAAGAGAACCTGACTTGATCATTTAAGCACTTCCTTGAAACTATCTCCAGTTTCCCCAGAGCTACAATAAAACAAACAACTGAAATCTAACTAATAAATATTTAAAAGAGCTTTAATAAGAAAGAATAACTAGATCCAACTAAATGTATAAGAAGAATAAAGTTTCTTACCTAAAATAAGTAGCAATGCAGAGAATTACCACCAACATAGGATAATATATGTAGAATCCATCTGCAATAAAGGATAAAACTTTCATGGAACCCATAATCTAAAGAGCAAGAAAAAAGTGAGTTAAACCAGCATAGTTCTGTATTATTTACTCCTTTCCATCATTAGAAAACTTGCTCACAACCTATTATATCAATACACTTGAACTTTTCAAAGTGGAAACACAAAGTACTAAATTGACTAATTTTTAAAAATTTGCTTTTTATTAAGTTTTGTTGTAAGGAAAATTAATATTTTATAAATTTACTCAAAATTATCACTATATTAAGACTACAATATAAAAGTTAATATTATTTTTGGTCATGTATTTTGATACTGCTCAGCTAGAAAAACTATATAAACGAAAAAAAAAAAAAACACATTTTTTTTGGTAATAAAAGAAGCAAAATCATTTTTACCCAGTCATTAAGTAATACATATACAACTTTTAAGAGAAGATTTTACTAGTACTCTCACAGAACTTTTCTGCCAGCATTAAAAGAAGTGTCACAATAAGGCCATCTCTTACAGATGAGGAACCTAAAGACCTCTGTTTTCTGACCATACTTACCGATGTGTAAGCTGTTGGCTGAGTATTCTGGTGAGAGATAGATGAATCCATATGGGTCAAACCCAAGAAATTAAGACATAAAGGAGGAGTCAAACGGCAAAATAACCTGCAGTAAATATTTTAAAACATAAAATATGCAAAAAATAAAGCAGTAAAAATAATATTGTACTGAAATGTATTAAGAACATTTCAGATCATTGTAGCTACAGTTTTCATCTATTTGCATTACATGTTTGTAATTCTTATTGTGAACTGCCCTTACTTAGTTGGGAGGCATTCTGAAAACCTTATTAATTGCATCACCCTTAAAAATAGCTACACCTGCATGGCAAAATTACAGCTTCAGTCTGCCTGCTTTGGAGGGCTTTGCCATTGATTTATCCCCACAATTCGTGGAGTACCTTTGTACCTCCTTCAACTCTACCATCTGTGCAATTCATCTCACAGAATGACAAGGACAGTAACATCCTCAAGGTAAATTGTACTCAGTACATAAAACATCTGAAGATGTATCAAAATATGTCATTCTGAAAATTATAGGTATAAAAAATTGTTCAATTTTGTCCAAATAAAAAGAATCTCAAAAAATTACAGAGTTGGGGAATGGGGTGAATAGAAAAGTAGTATGAGGGAATTCTTTTTTGGTGATACCATAGTTCTGAATCTTGACTGTGGTGGTAGTTATAGGAATCTACAAACACACACACACATACAAATGAAAGATAAAAAATGGTGAGAACTAAAGAAGGTCTGTAGTAAAGTTAACAGTAATATTCCGATGTAATTTCCTGCTCTTCATGTTGTTCAATAGCTACATAAGATGACTCTATTGGGAGAAGCTTGGTAAAGGTTAATATGACTTTTTGTACTGTATTTGCAACTTCCCATGAGTTCATAATTATTTGGAAAAGTCTTAAAGTTACCTTACACATCAATCCCTACATAAATTTCTCTAATTTCAGTCTTTATAAATACCTAATATAACTGAACTTACAATAAGGACAGGTAATAGATTATGCAATCTAGCCCAAGTTGGACCTATATCCCTAAACTATTGCTAACTTCCTTAAGAAAATTTGTTGCTGGTTTCCTTCATCCTCGTCAATTTATTTAGAGGCCACTGAATCTAAGAACGCTCTCTAGGTCTGACTTAGTCCCTAAATTCTTCACTGTTCCTACTATTTACTAATCTATTTACTGACTCTCTAGTTGATGAATTCAGCCTCACTATGTCTTTCTTTTCCCTCCTAACTAAGCATACCTATTTTAGCCTTAAACCTCAAGCAGGATTTAGCTGGCAATCAACAAATATCTATTTAATACTTAAACCTAAACAATTATTCATTAAAATATAAATATTAGTGGAACATCTATAAACAACAAGAAATAAAAGAGATCCATAAGAATACATTCAATAAAGACATTTCCCTTATTTCTAAATGTTATTCTACTTACATGCCACTGAAAAGAAGGCTATAAGCATCAGTTTGGTGATGTGAAGCCAAGTAATAATAGTTAAATACACGAATCCTGAACACAGTAGAATAAACACAAATACTTAGGAAGAAGATGGAAAGAAAACAAGCAATCTGAAAAAAGACAAAAACAAAATAGTTTTTTTTAAATTGATGGGCTTTAAACTAGCACTTAACTATCACAAGCATTATCCTTCATTTCCAGCTAACATTTATTGATGTTCTAAAATTTAAATATAGTAATACAGGATTTTTTAATGTAAGAAAATAAAATTATGAAAAAATCTACATTTCAAACTGTTCAACATCTTAGATCCATAAGTTTTAAATCACCTCCTAAAGTGAACCTGTTCTCCCATTCCCTTTCAACTCTTCACATGAGGCCTGCAAGTTATGTACTTTCACTAGCATGAAGAAATCAAAGTCTTCTCATAAAAAGAATTTTGTACTATCTTGGACCTTTTCATGTCTCTTCAAATACAGTTCTTGGGTTTTTGTGTTTTTTGTTTTGTTGAGACAGAGTTTCACTTTGTCACCCCTAGTAAAGTAGTGGCTCACAGCAACCTCAAATTCCTGGACTCAAGCAATCCTCCTGCCTCAGCCTTCTGAGTAGCTGGGAATAAGGCCTGCACTACCACGCCTGGCTAATTTTTTCAATTTGGGAGAGAGACAGGGTTATCACTCTTGCTCAGGCTGGTTTCTAACTCCTAGTGTCAAGCAATCCTCTGCCTCTACCTCCCAGAGTGCTAGGATTACAGGCATGAGTCATTGCACCTTAGCCTAGCTGTCAGGTTTTAATAGTTAGGATAAATTGATAAAACATATTTTTGGAAGTTTCAATAATAACACTGTGGGGAACTTCCCTGCTTTCATTATTGCCACAAAAAATATATGGAGAAAAGGTATAACGATTAAGATTATACTATGAACTGACATATAGTTATGACAGATATAAAATAAACTGAC
The DNA here is from genome assembly GCA_963574655.1 of Perodicticus potto. Taxonomy (NCBI): domain Eukaryota; kingdom Metazoa; phylum Chordata; class Mammalia; order Primates; family Lorisidae; genus Perodicticus; species Perodicticus potto. Next base: position 11,390 of record CAUYRH010162715.1, on the reverse strand, counting down.
CTCAATATAAATATAATTGTATGTTTTCTCGGCCAGCTGTATGAAGACTGCAAAGAGGGATAAGACAGGAGTAGTGCTAAAGAATGTGCACTCTGACCACACAACAATCACAGAGAAGATGGACAGAACCACAGCAAGGATCCTGTAAAACCAGGGTCTCAAAAGACATTCCCAATACCACTCTGGAAGATAAAAGAAAAAAATGATTAGGAAAACCATAAAGAAGTAACAGGATATTAACACTGTTTTAAAATATCTCCTAACCAGATACTTAATTACAAAGAGAAATAGCATTACAGTAGAGGAATGAGCCAACTCCACCCAATCAAATGATCACCAGTAAGAGGACAAACTGACATCATGAGCTCCCTGCCACACGAGAAGAACGTAACATGACTGCTATGGTACTCCCATCAAAAATGCAGAAGCTCCATCCAATCACATGGAAACAGCAACCTCAAGTTCAAGGACATTCAACAAAGGAACTGGCCTGTACTCACCAAAGACATCTATGTCACAAAACACTAACAAAGACTGGGAAACTGTTCCACAGTAGAGGAGACTAAGGAGACACAACCACTGAATGCAATGCATGACCTGGGGTTTTTTTACAAAGAATATTATTGGGATAATTATTGAAATCGGGATAATACCTGTAAGTAATAGTATGGTAACTATGTAATTTCCTGATTTTGATAACTGTAATATGTAAGAAAATGTCTTCGTTTTTAGGAAATACACACTGAAACATTTAGGGACAAAAAAATACAATGTCTGGATACAATTCCCAGAGATTAAGTTAAAAATACACATGAGAAGGGAAAAGCAAATGCATATGATAAAATGTTAATATTTGGAAAACCTGGGTGAAGAGTCTTATGGGAATACTTCATATTATTCTGGTTAAGTCTGAATTTAAGTGAAAATAAGTTTAAAAAAACTCAATAAACTGAAAAAGCTGTTTTTACTTCATTGAAGGGTTGAGCTCCTGCTTCATTGTAATTTTTTTCTACTCCACTCTCAGCATAATTCCTGGTGATTTCAATATCCCCATAAGTGATGCTTCTTTCAATACCCTGCTGTCTCATGTCCTTGACTTCCTCTCTGCCCGTGATCTTGTCCTCTACCACCACTCATTTACTTGTTACCATAGTTATTCCCAAACTTTTTTTTAATCAGTATCTTCAACTTTTGCATATAATCTCATTCTAGTATCCTTGTCTCCAAACAATATCTTCATGTAGTACAGGATTTAAACTCCATTGACTAACTCTTCTGGACCAAAAACTAATTTATTCTACCTCCTTCGTATTGTTATTTAACACTCTGATATCCTTCTTTCCTTCTTTATAGAGCCAGATTCCACAATCTTTGAGGATAGTTACCCTCCAATATCCCAATTCCTTTTGTTTCACTGTACTTGCTTAGCTAAACCACATCCTGCTAGATCTAACTTCTGGCTATTCTGAGCCTACTATAATTCCCCAATCTTCTTGCATGCCAACTTTCCTAGGCAACTCTTTTACACCTTCTCTTCCCTCTTCACATCTCCAAAATCTCCTCTTCATACCTATTTTCTCAGCATTTCACTGGGAAAATAGAAGGGATCCGAAGAAAAGTTCCCTAAGTTTCTACCACTACACTTCTCACTTACTTAGTTACCTCTGCATCTTATCTCCTAATCTAGGGCCATTCTCTTCATTGTTTACTATTCCCCACCTCATCTTTACTACTCATGAACACAGTTCTAAAAACTGTCTACTGTCTTATCAAATTTTCCTTCTATTCCGTCATTCCCACATTGCATAATTTCTCTGGATGATGCCCCCAATCCCTGTCAGCTACTACCATTCTCTGTTCCCTTGTGTAGGGAACACATTCTGGAAATTTTCTACTCTCCCTGTCTCCAATTCCTTTCCTTCTGATTTCTTTTAAACTCTAGTCAGGCTTTTTCACTCTCTCCCACCCCCACCCATAAACTCCAATTAAGGTCTTAGTATTTATGACACTTGATCCATACGCAACATCTAAAAAGGTACTTTATGTAGTTTTCTCCTCAAAACTCTTCACTCTCCTGGTTTCCCTTCTGTCTCTAGTCTTTGCGGCTAGTTCCTCCTTATCAACCTAATCTCTAAATTTTGGAGTCGTCAGGCTGGGCCTTCAGGCTTTCTCTCCTCTATCTCAACTACGTCTTTAGTTATTTTATACTGACCCATGGCTTACTGTACACTGATGGAATCTTAATTTATATCTGCAGTACAGACTTATCCCCTGAATTCCAATTTATATAACAAACTACCAACTCAGCAACCTTATTTATACTTTTGTGTTCATTGTCTGTTTTTGTTACTCCACAGGGGATATATACCAAGCACCCAACAGTATATAGCATTGATATGCCTCAATAGTTTTTGAATAATGAAGACAGGTATCATGTCATTTCTTCATTTAATTAGAAAAATTTCATTGAAGAAGTTTTCTAATCTATTTGTTATGGCCATCAAGTCTTCATATTCATGACCAAACAGGCAAAGGGAATTAAGCAACTATAACTGTTTGCTTGAATAAATAAATGAAAGTTTTAATTCTGTAACAAGGGGGTGTCCAAACTGTACCCTGCCTATGGGGCTGCAGGCTGATTTCCTGAGGACTTTTTTTTGCTTATCTGTGGTGTCAGATATCACAAGAATGATGCACAGACCTTTTTTTTGCTAATCAGTTTTTCTTAGTGTTTGTGTATTTAATGTGTGGCCCAAAGCAACTTTTGTTCTTCCAATGTACAGCAGAGAAAAAACAGTTGGACACCACTGCTAACACTTTGGTACTTGCATTAAGTTTCTTCACATTCAATTTGATAACATTTAAAAGGAGTGTCATAAATAATCCTAAAGGAGAAAAAGATAATGATGACTACAGAGTATAGGCTTTGTAAAGTGGACTAATAAATGTAAATAATTAGAGAGGACTTTTAGGGGGAATATATTAGTAGTATGTTAAGACTGAAAAGACCTAAGCTTGTAATACAGAATTGCTTAAAATTCTAGTTATGTTACGTGCAGTTATGTGCTGCATAACATTTTGGTCAACAACAGACTGCATATGTGACAGTGGCCCCGTAAGATTATACCATATTCATACTGTATCTTTTCTATGTTTAGATATGTTTAGATACACAAATACTTATCATTATTTTACAACTACCTACAATATTCAGTACAGTGATATGTTGTATAGATTTGTGGCCTAAGAGCAATAAGCCATCTCACACTGCATAGAAGTGTAGTAGGCTACACTGTTTAGGTCTGTGTAAGTACATTTTATGATGCTCATGCAAAAATGGAATCATTTAACAGAACATTTCTCAGAATGTACCCCTGTCGATAAGAGACATATGATTACATACAGTATGTATCATAGAAAATATGTTTGACATATTACATATATTTTCATATAAAATTTTGATTATTTATAAAATAACAGTGGAATCTCATTGGTTATATGTTATACATGATAAAATGGTTATTTTGAAAAAAATTTATCAAATAATATTACCATATAGTATAAATCAAATAATTTGAAAAAGTTCAACTGTGCAATGGTTAAAATAGATACTTTTGTCCTACAGAAAAATTATCATCATAAACTCTGAAATTTATATCAAATTACGTACCAAATGTAGGATTATAAAAATATTGGATACATCGATTCTCTGGCTCCGGAGATTGAAAGGTATGAACAAACTGACGAGTAACACTGGTTTCATTTTTTGCTACATCTTCCAGATAAAATGCTTGCTCCAAAAGAATTTGCCACTGTACTTGAGTTCGACGGTGCCTCTGAACAGAATAAATTACCTAAAAAAGAGAATAGATGTAGACCTGGTAGTGTTCTGACCCAACAGAGGTTCAACGCTCCTGTAGGGAGCATGTTTTGGTTGTCACAACAACAGGAAAGTGCTAGTAGCATTTACTGGGTTGGACACCAAGGATATTAATGCTGTCAAATGATGTAACAGTTCTATATAATGTAATCCTTATCCTTAGTGAATAACTCTGTCTCCCCAAATGCTAATAGTTTTATTAGTTCTCCCTACTGAGAACACAAAGTTAAAACACTTCAATGAATAGTAAGACCAAATCATTATAAACCTAACAAAAATCATAAGTAAAACAGCTATAATTAATAAGGTTACCTGCTTATGCAGTTTTACCAGACTTTTTTCAGTTGGGTAGGTATTATGCTTTTCATCAAAATCTTCATAATCATCCATGTTCCTACCCATTTTTTCCTGATACACTGTAGGGCACTAAAAGGAACAAGTAGATTTTTTTAGATCTGAATTGTAAAAGGATAAAAATTTATTTTTATTAAACATCTTTCATTCTTGGCCATTTCTTAATTTTCTCAAAACTATTTCCTTCCTTTATTGGCATCTCTAGTTAAACTTTTGCTGACATTTTCTTGAAAATATTTTAAAAGATGTATCGAGTTTCTTCTCAGCTCTATTTTTTTTGCAAGTCTGTTTATTGAAAGAATCTGAAAATAGTAATAAGGCTTTCAACTTTTAACAAATTTTCAAGATATTAAGAATATGAAAATTTAAGATTTACTTCAAAAATCCAAACCTTTCTAGGTTATTCCAATTTCATGCTGCTTTAGGATTTAACTTCTGCTTTTTTGTTTAGATGAGTAACTGAAATTTCAAATATCACTGGTCTTCTGGGCCTTAAGCCGGGGATATTGGTGCCTCTCCTCTGCCTCATTCTGTGTACAAGAAGGGGACCTCCTGTACTCAGTGTCATGGACAGAGGAAGAACACATGTGAACTCCCCTCTACTGCTTCAGACAGTGTCCTATTGCCCAGAATCATACTAAACGTTTTGATGCTCATGTTCACAGATGCTAAAGTGGCCAGACAGCATGACCTGCACTGAGGTAAGGCTCTCGTCCCTTCCAGTTTTTAACAAGTGAATGATGAAGAGCAATCACTCAAAAACAAAGATGCACACATTTGGGGTGCCTGTTGGACAATAACCAAGACACCATTCCCAAGTAGAAGACACCTGACTTCCCAATGCACATACCCACTCACACTCTCAAGCAACACCTACTTCTCTGCAAGCCCGGGGCTCCTAGGAATACCCTCAATGTTTTGTCTCAAAATTCCCATTTCAATTGCAAAATCAAAGGGCTTACTATCTCCTCAAACACTGATGTTTCCTGGACTATCAGGATTGCACGCGACTAGACAGAATGGTCCATGAGGACAGAGTCGCACAGAACATAAATGTAAACATTAGCAGCAGGAAAATCCTTTTCCCCTTTGGATCTTCATAAAAGCTTGTACAAGAAAATATGTACATAAGCATTCCAGAAAGTTTATATACAAGATTTAAAATATCTGGGAGCTGAAGCTCTGTAAGGAATGTGTGCATCAGACCAAGATGTCTGCCTGCCCCTTGCCCTTGTAATAACAAAAGAAAAAAATTCTATGTATGAATTACTACTGGTTTATGCTTAATATTTCCATGAAAATGAGTTGAGAAGACTTCAGTCATAGGCTGCTTACATACTTTTCTGATGATTTTGTTATGACATTATATAAATTTGTATTTCAAAGGGAAATACGATTTTTTAATTACCTTTTTAAGTATTGTGTCAACACATTTTCTCAACGGATGGTTATACTTGATGCTTTCATTCACTTTACGAACTTCCTATAAAAACAGTAAGGTAAGTAAAAGCTTTTCCATTTTTTACAGGTCAGATATTTTAAATAGGAATGTACGATTTTGTAGTGTTAGGTACTATACATTCTCACGAGTTCATTTCAACCTAAATTACATAGCATTGCATGAAGTTTCTATCAATGAATAAAAGTTCTTAAGAAGTAAAAATAGAGGATCACTGAATAGTTATATCTATACCCTTGAACTTTTTCTTACTTTCTAGATTGATCCCTTCTCATCTGATTACTTGGTTTAAAAATATCAGTAAACACTATAAAAGTTCATAAAGGATCAGACAAACTTTGTGCTCCTTAAAGAACAGGGCTGTGTTCCTCCACTTTACTCATCAAGATCAATGGTCTCATATCTAAAATACAGTGAAGAAACCATAGGAAGCAGAACTAAAAATTTCACAAAGTGCCTGCTCCTTTCACTAGAAGAGTACTCTGGAGAAGTCATAACTAATTAACTCCATAGTTGTTTATCAAGAGCGTATGATATGCCAGCCCTGTGGGAGGTGTAAAACTACCATAATCCATACTAGAAGATAGTGAGGGGAGACGTGGAATTGTTGGACGTTGACTAAAATTACAGTATGGTGATAAGATAATTAAATAAGTAATTTAATGAACATGAAAGGCATAAAAGAGTTAGGGAGAGGAATCTTTAGAACCAATAATTCCTAAGGAATCATAATATTCTATAATATTCATGAAATTTTAAAAAGTTGGAACCACTCTTCAGGCAGATTATACAGCATGTTCACAGCCTAGGAGGCATGAGAGATCTGACCAGGCTATTAAAAAAAAAAAAAAAAATTCTGATTGTAGGGTTGAAAAGGGCTTTAAGGGATATAAAACCAGAAGCATAGAAACCATCTGGCACATACGAAAAAATTGTGAAAAAAATTTTGTAATATATATTTTATGACAAAGAATCACTATCCTTAAGATGTGAACAGTTCTTAAAAATCAACCACAAAATAAGAATACATAAGAAATACAACTGACCAAGAAATATCTGAAAAGTATTCATATGCAAAACAGCTACATATTTTTAAAACGTGAACTTTTCTTTCAAGATTATGGGGAAATACAGTAACAAATGATATCACTATTTAAGGGTAATTTATCAATATTTATCAAAATTTAGTATTCGCATACTCTATGAATAATAGGTACTACTCTCGTCAAGAAACTTAGCTTGATGAGGTACGAAGACATAAATCAAATAGAAACAGTGTGGAAATTACTATGGAAGAAAAGTATAGGATGTTCTGAGAGGGGATAATTTAGAGAATAGACTTTCTGATGAACATGAAAATGAGATAAAACAAAATGAGCAGAAGTCAGTCAACCAAAAGGGCGGGGCAAGAATATTTCAGATAGTCATCCAGGGACAACACAAACAAAGCAAATATAAAATTTTCTAATCACAGTACATATTCATTTGTTCATTCATTTATTCACTTACAAACACAGTGGCTCATGCCCATAATATCAGCACTTTGGGAGGCTGAAGGGGAGTATCACTTGAGGTCAAGAGGTTCAACTTAAGGCCTGGAGTTTGATGTTACAATGAGCTATAATCCTGCCACTACATTCCATCCTAGGTAATAGAATGAGACCCTCTCTAAAAAAGGGTTACTAAGTGTGTAATAGTCTGGAGGGGATCCTATGGATTAAATTGTGTTACCCACAAAATTCATACGTTGAAGCCCTAACCCCCAGTGTATTAGCTAAGTTAAGATGAAATTATACTGGAGTGGGACAGATCCTAATCCAGTATGACTGGTATGCTTACAAAAACAAAAGAGGAAATTTGGACACGGGCACCAGGGAGAACACCCTGTGAAGGTGAAGGCAAAGATCTACAAGCCAAAGAATGTCACAGACTCTAGGTAAGAGGCATGGAACAGATTTTTCCCACATCCCTGAGAAAAAAGCAACCCTGCTGACACCCTCCCTTCAACTTTTAGCCTCCAGAACTATGAGCCAAACTCATAGTTCTAAACTAAATATCTATTGTTTAAGTCACCTAGTTTGTTGTAGTTTTGTTACAGCAGCCTTAAGAAGCTAATACACAGTGTTTTCCTAAAGAATTCTCACGTATGTTAAGACTTGAAAATGAAGTAGGAATTAGCTGAAGAGAATTCTGAAAAAAGCATTCTAAGAGTCTGGGAGAAGCATGCTCAAAGACTAAAAACAGAGGCAATGAGTATAACAATTAAAAGCAGAGACATTCAAACTATATCAAATCCAGAACACCACCTGTTCTATAATGGAACACTTCTACATTCACTCATTTATTTAGTGGCCATGGCTGCTTTCATGCTGTAGGATAAAGTAGATGCAACAGAGATTATATGTCACACAAAACGTAAAATATGAGCACATCACCATTTACAGAAAATATCTATCAGTTCCTGTTAAAGTAGGAATTAAAGTTAGACAGCCTGGCCCTACCACTTAGTAGCTGTGCGAACATAGAGAAGTTACCTAATCTCTCTATGCCTTGTTTTCTTCAATTATAAAATGGCGATTAAAAGAAAAACCCTCTCTCTTATAAAGTTATAAGAATTAAATGTATTAACAATATATACAAAGTGCTTTAGACAAATATTAAGTCTCTATAATTGTTTGCCATAATTATCACAACTAAATTTGCAGAATTAAAGTTAAGTATTAGGCAAATATTAAGTCTACAGAATTATTGTTTCATCATCATTAGCAAGTTTGAGAAACTAAAATTGACCAGTGTGACAAAAACAGAGGCTTGGGATAAGACTGGGGAGCTAAAATGGATCAATTTTTTTTTTTTTTAGTCTGCATTCAAGCATTTTAAAGTTTATTCTAACATGAGTGGAAAGCATTCAACAGGAGGTTTTAATTTGGAGAGTAACATCATCAAAGTGGCAGTCTTCCCAGGGGAGTGAAAATGTGAGGTAACTATAATAATCTCTCTTTAAATCCATAACAACATTATTACTTAAGATAGCAAAATTTTATATTTTTATGTATATTATTGAAAGTTATACATTCAACAACTTGTGAAGTTGGTTCAAGTCATCTGCATTTTACAAGTAAAATGAAGTGCCTTATTAAGGTTACACATAGGAAAGAAAACTTACAGATTCAAACTCCCATGAAAATGGTTTTTTAAAGAGATTTCCAGACTTGGTGAGATTACCTTGGGTCAAACTTTCAGGAAGAAGTAGCCTCTGGTCACTATTTGCACTTCTATTATGATAAGGTAATCACATAATTTATCACTTAATCTGGGAGACTTTTGAGAATAAAAAGGGCCATTAGTAAAAGCTATCCCAAGACAACAGGCATAGTCCTACACTATTAGATATATTTCCCCTGAATCTTTTGTCAGTTAGAGGGATATGACACCTCATGAGGCTAAACTGCCAATAAGAAGTCACCCTGGGGGTGGTGCCTGTGGCTCAAAGGAGTAGGGTGCCAGCCCCATATGCCGGAGGTGGTGGGTTCAAACCCAGCCTGGCCGCCCCCCCCCAAAAAAAAAACTGCAAAAAAAAAAAAAAGGAGTCACCCTGGATCAGACCTCCTGAGACTGCACACTACCAAATTTGCAGTCTGAAGCCCGTCAATGTGCTACCAACAAAACCCCAAAAGTGAGAAAAAAGAGTCGTACACAACTTGGTGACTATTGCTAGTAAGGTGCAAACTTCCTTACCTCCATCACATCCTCTAAATTCTCTTCTGCATCTGCTTTCTCTGTCATCAGTTTAGCTGCCTTAAAATAAGTTTTCATAAGCAGATAACCCCTTTTAGCTCCATTCCAGTAAGACCGAGGAATTTCCACCAAGCCATACCCCAACAACAATACAAGAAGAAAGAGACCCCATGTATTTGCAGCAGCTATCCCAATTGTCTGAAGCTGATTCCTAAGACAGAAAACATATACAGATAGCTGTGATAAATACATTTTCAAAAAAAAAAAAAAAGCAAATTAAGACTAACTAGTACTAAATGTGTTTTTCAGAAAACAGCTGCCCTAATGGATGAGTAAGATTTTGCATGAAAAAATTAGACCTTCAAATTCTCAGCTACATTTTTAGTAATAGCAGATAATCTGTATATTTTAATGGAAAGAATGTAATTGCAGAAATGGACTTTGACACAGAAAATACTGCTTTTATTACAGTTAAAATTAGAATCTAGAATAATTCACAGCAAAAAATATATATATTTTCCCAAAGAAAATATTTTTCATTAGGTGCTTTCTTACTCAATATTAACCAAAAGAAGCTTGGAAAAAATTTTAATTAACTTGTGTTGAAGCTGATGTGCACAAATCTCAGAAATGCAACAGGGAGGCCTAAACTGCTGCTCTATTCCTAAATTTTCAGACCTAGCTCTTCACATATACAACAAATCACAGGTATAAAATAATATTTAAATCTAAGGCAACATCAGGAACAAATATGCCCCAAACTATAGCAAAAACAAAAAGAAAAAATATTCACAAGTTTCAGTGAAAAATGAAACCAGCTATTTTTTTTGTTGTTGCTGCAGTTTGGCCTGGGCCGGGTTTGAATCCACCACCCTCGGCATATGGGGCCGGCGCCCTACCCACTGAGCCACAGGCGCCACCCCAAACCAGCTATTTTATCATATATAAAATTTGAAATTTTACCCAATAATCATGAAGGTTAGTACTTTTACTATATAGTTATTAAACAAAGCATTAATCTTTTGCCTAAAAGGTATATCTAAAGATATCATTCTATATTTTCTTTCTTAATAATATGGTTTATTCAGATATTCTTTTGAGGGAATCTATAAAGGACGGATCAATATGTTTCTCAATGAAATGTCTGTTTACTCACATATATGAGATAAAAATGAATTTTTAAGAGTACAAACATATACAAAACCAATGTTAAAACTATTTTTCTTACCATTCTAAATGCAAATGTGGGTTTACAGCTACATAAATTAAAAATGCTCCAAAAATCAGCAAATAGGTGCCATAATAGATTGCATTCTCAATCAGTGCAGTCTTGATCTTTCCAGTGATAGAAAACCCTCCTGATCTTGCATATGACTGCATAAACGGTAAGAGAATCCTAGAGGATGGAAAAAGTTATTTTAAAAAATCCAAAAAATAGATATATCTGTATAATCTCAAAATATCAGAAATATATAAATCTCAATTTTAATGTATAGTTCTTCTCATTAATAAATACTACTATAAGTGTTAACACTGAATAAACTACAATAGCTGATTATTTCTGCAATATTAAATTTTAGGGAAAACAAAGCCTCTGAGGTGATGGAGGTCAAAGCACATTACCAGGAGAAAAGGAGGCCAGAATCATCAGCAAAGAATCCAACAATATTAGTGACTAAAGAGCAGTCTATGATTGGCCTTTAAAGCAGGGGTCCTCAAACTTTTTAAACAGGGGGCCAGTTCACTGTCCCTCAGACCATTGACGGGCCGGACTATAGTTTTTTTTAAAAAACTGTGAACAAACTCCTATGCATATTGCACATATCTTATTTTGAAGTAAAAATCAAAACGGGAACAAATACAATATTTAAAACGAAGAACAAATAAAGTTAAATAAACAAACATCAGTATTTTAATGGGAACTATGGGTCTGCTTTTGGCTAATGAGATGGTCAGTGT
>CAUYRH010162714.1:0-18487 GCA_963574655.1 Perodicticus potto | reverse complement strand
CCCTATCTTCTTGTGCAATAAGTGGGCTGTAGCCTACACTTGAAAGATATAGATTTGCCTCATATTAGGGATGCCCAAAAGAATTTCTTTACTAAATCTTTCCACTTCTTCACCTCTGATTCAGCTTTTTTTTTTTTTTTTTTTTTTTGAGACAAGCCTCAAACTGTCACCCAGGATAGAGTTCGGTGGCATCACAGCACACAGCAACCACCAATTCATGGGCTCAAGCGAGTCTCTTGCCTCTGCCTCCCAAGTAGCTGGGACTACAAGCGCCCGCCACAATGCCCGGCCATTTTTTGGTTGCAGCTGTCATTGTTGTTTGGCGTGCCCAGGCTGGATTTGAACCTGCCAGCTCAGGTGTACGTGGCTGGCGCCTTAACCCGTTGAGTCACAGGCACCGAGCCTCTGATTCAGTTCTTAATTAGTATTTTTTTTTTAATTAGAGATAGAGTCTCACTTTGTTGCCTTTGGTAGAGTGCTGTAGCATCACAGCTCACAGCAACCTCCAGCTCTTGGGCTTAGGCGATTCTCTTGCCTCAGCCTCCCGAGTAGCTGGGACTACTCAGTTCATAATTCATTGTGATCTTGGCAGGGCATGTGGCTCAAGCCTGTAATCCTAGTGCTCTTTGGGGCTGAGGCTGGTGGATTGCTTGAACTCAAGAGTTCCAGACCAGCCTGAGCAAGAGAGAGACCCTTCTGTACTAAAAATAGAAAAACTAGACAGGTGTGTGGCAGCGACTGTAGTCCCAGCTACTTGAGAGGCTGAGGCAAGAGAATTCTTGGGACTGCTCAAGCCCAAGAATTTGAGGTTGCTGTGAGCTATGATGCCATTGCACTCTACCCAGGGTGACAGAGTAAGACTCTGTCTGAAAAATAAAAAATTCAGGGCAGCGCCTGTGGTCAGTGAGTAGGGCGCTAGCCCCATATACCAAATGTGGCAGGTTCAAACCCAGCCCCAGATTAACTGCAACAAAAAAATAGCCAGGCGTTGTGGCGGGTGCCTATAATCCCAGCTACTTGGGAGGCTGAGGCAAGAGAATCACCTAAGCCCAAGAGCTGGAGGTTGCTGTGAGCTGTGATGCCATGGCACTGTACCGAGGGTGACAAAGTGAGACTCTGTCTCTGAAAAAAAAGAAAGAAAGAAAGAAAGAAAAATACAAAATTCATTGTGATCTGGGTTCTATTGCCAGTGCTCAAATCTAGTGAACATTTCTTAGGGCTTATCTTATTTGACCTTTCTACCATATTAAACACTGTTAATCACCTATTTGCTCCTTTTGCAAGCTTTTTTTCATTCCTTGCCTTCAGAGATCACTATTGTCCCCTGGCTTTCTTCTTCTTCTTTTTTTTTTTGAGACAGAGCCTCAGGCTGTCACCCTAGATAGAGTGCTGTGGCATCACAGTGCACAGCAACCTCCAATTCCTGGGCTCAAGCGAGTCTCCTGCCTCTGCCTCCCAAGTAGCTGGGACCACAGGCACCCACCACAATGGCCGGCCATTTTTGGTTGCAGCTGTCATTTTTGTTTGGTGGGCCGGGGCTGGGTTCGAACCCGCCAGCTCAGGTGTATGTGACTGGCGCCTTAGACCGTTGAGCCACAGGCGCTGAGCCCTGGCTCTCTTTTTATCTCTCCGATCACTTCTTATTGGTCTCCTTTACAAGGTTTTCTTCCGTGCCTGCTCAGAAAGTGTGCTGTGCATGATGGCTTATGCCTGTAATGCCAGTACTTTGGGAGTCCAAAGTGGGAGGATTGTTTGAAGCCAGGAGTTCAAGACCAGCCTGGATAACATAGGAAGGTTCCCTCCTTCCCTATCTCTACAAATTTTCCCAAGTTGAAATAATTTTTTTCGGCTCGGCACCCATAGCACAGTGGTTATGGTGCCAGCCATACATATACCTAGGCTGAAGGGTTTGAACCCAGTGTGGGCCAGCTAAACAACAATGACAATTGTAACCAAAAAATAGCCAGGTGTTGTGGTGGGTGCCTGTAGTCCTAGCTACTGGGGAGGCTGAGGCAAGAAAATCGCTTAAGCCCAAGCAAGAGTTTGAGGTTGCTGTGAGCTGTGATGCCATGGCATTCTACCGAGGGCAATGTAGTGAAACTCTTTCTCAAAAAAAAATATTTTTTCTAATAAAAAAAGAAATATAAGTTCATTGTTTACAAAAATCAGAACCTTTAGAAAATTATACATTACAGGGCGGCACCTGTGGCTCATTGAGTAGGGCGCTGGCCCCATATACCGAAGGTGGTGGATTCAAACCCGACCTCGCTGAACTGCAAAAACAGAAAAATAGCCGGGCGTTGTAGCAGGCGCCTGTAGTCCCAGCTACTTGGGAGGCAGAGGCAGGAGACTCGCTTGAGCCCAGAAATTGGAGGTAGCTGTGAGCTGTGATGCCACGCACTCTATCCAGGGTGACAGCTTGAGGCTCTGTCTAAAAAAAAAAAAAAAAATTATACATTACAAATAAAAACATCAGAGCCAATTGAAACCCCACCACACAGGGGTGACCCACAGCTAACATTTTGATGCACATCTTTCCAATTTTTTTCTTTCTTTCTTTCTTTCTTTTTTTTTTTTTTTGTAGAGACAGAATCTCACTCTATTGCCCTCGGTGGAGTGCTGTGGCATCTTACAGCTCACAACTCCTGGGCTTAGGCGATTCTCTTGCCTCAGCCTCCCGAGTAGCTGGGACTACAGGCGCCCGCCACAACACCCAGCTATTTTTCTGTTTTTGTGGTTCAGCCGAGGCTGGGTTTGAACCCACCACCTTCAGTATATGGGGCCGGCGCCCTACTTGATGAGCCACAGGTGCCGCCCAGAATGTTTTCTTTTTTTTGAGACAGATTCTTATTATGTCGCCTTCGGTAGAGTGCTGTGGCATCACAGCTCACAGCAACCTCAAACTTTTGGGCTTAAGCGATTCTTTTGCCTCAGCCTCTCAAGTAGTTCGGACTACAGGTGCCCACCACAATGCCCGGCTATTTTTGTTGTTGTTGTTGTTGTTGTTGCTACTGTTGTCATTGTTGCTTTAGTTGGCCCAGGTTGGGTTCAAACCCACCAGCCTCGGTGTATGTGGTTGGTATGTGTATGTGCTATGGGTGCCGAGCCATTTCCAGATTTTTTAAAAAAAGTTAATTGCGAGGGCGGTGCCTGTGGCTCAAAGGAGTAGGGTGCAGGCCCCATGTGCCGGAGGTGGCGGGTTCAAACCCAGCCCTAGCCAAAAACTGCAAAAAAAAAAAAAAAAAAAAGTTAATTTTGGCTCAGTGCCTGCAGCTCAGTGCTTAGGGCGCTGGCCATATACACCAGGGATGGCAAGTTCGAACCTGGCCTGGGCCTGCTAAAAACAACAATGGCAACTACAACCAAAATATAGCTGAGCATTGTGGCAGGCAACTGTAGTCCCAGCTACTTGGAAGGCTGAGGCAAGAGAATCACTTAAGCCCAAGAGTTTGAGGTTGCTGTGAGCTGTGATGCCATAGCACTCTACTGAGGGTGACATAGTGACACTCTGTCTCAAACAAAAAAAAGTTAAGGGTGGCACCTGTGGCTCAGTGAGTAGGGTGCTGGCTCCATATACAGAGGGTGGTGGGTTCGAACCAGGCTCTGGCCAAACTGCAACAAAAAAATAGCCAAGTGTTGTGGCGGGCATCCGTAGTCTCAGCTACTCGGGAGGCTGAAGCAAGAGAATCGCCTAAGCTCAAGAGCTGGAGGTTGCTGTGAGCTGTGATGCCACAGCAGTCTACTGAGGGCGACAAAGTGATACTCTGTCTCAAAAAATATATATTATTATTATTATTGTTATTATTTTTGGCTGTTTTTGGCCAGGACTAGGTTTGAACCCGCTGCCTCTGGCATATGGGGCTGGTGCCCACTCCTTTGAGCCACAGGCACTACCCAAAAAACAAAAATTATTTTTTGAGACAGAGCCTCACTCTGTTGCCCTAGCTAGAGTGCAGTGGCATCATCATAGCTCACTGAAACCTCAAACTCCTGGGCTCAAGTGATCCTCCTGCCTCAGTCTCCTGAGTAGCTGGGACTACAGGCCCACGCCACCACTCCCAGCTAATTTTTCTATTCTTAATAGAGACTGGGTCTCACTCTTCGTCAGGCTGGTCTCAATCTCTTGACCACAAGCAATCCTCCCACCTCGGCCTCCTGGAGTGCTAAGATTACAGGCATGAACCACTGTGCTCAGCTCATCTTTCCAGACTTAAAAAAATTTTTGTGGCAATGCCTGTGGTTCAGTGAGTAGGGCGCCGCCTGTGGCTCACTGAGTAGGGCGCCGCCTGTGGCTCACTGAGTAGGGCGCCGGCCCCATATACCGAAGGTGGTGGGTTCAAACCCAGCCCCGGCCAAACTGCAACAAAAAAATAGCCAGGCGTTGTGGCTAGCGCCTGTAGTCTCAGCTACTCGGGAGGCTGAGGCAAGAGAATCATCTAAGTCTAAAAGCTGGAGGTTGCTGTGAGCTGTGATGCCATAGCACTCTACTGAGGGCAACAAAGTGAGACTCTGTCTCTAAAAAAAAAATATATATATTATATACATTAATACAAATCATATCATACTACAATATGTCTTACCAGCTTCTTTTACTTTTTCATGAATATCATTTTGTATTATCAAGCGTAGAACATTATTTTAAGTTGATAAATATGAGAACCTGAGAGAGTGTACTTTCGGATTTCCCTGAAGGCCACATTTCCCCAAAACAAAAAAAAAGAAAAAAAATAGGATTACCCAAGTTTGGCCATTTACGCAAGAGACTTAGTTTTATGATGGAAGTGATGGAGATAAAAAGTCTTGTAAAATATAAAATCCACTACTCCTTTATAAGTCTTGTCATATAAACAAATCCACAATTAGAAGAATATGGCTACAAAAATGTTGCATAAAATGAACAATTATTTCCTCTTTAAAAAGAAGATCCTTACACTGGTATTTTTATGTGATTATCTGATTATTTTCTGAGAATAAATTATTGGAAGTAAAATTTTTTGAGTCAAACATTTTGGTAAATAATGTTTAAAATTTAAGAAGTATAAAAGTACTTAAGTACAATTGATAAAAACCAACTCTCCCTGCCACCAGTGACTCCTGTCCTCTAGTTCTTCTCTACAGAGACAACCAGTTATTATGAGTTTCTTGAAGCAAAGTTTTTTATACAGACTGCCAATCTATTTCCCAGAAATATTGTATGAACTCACATTCCCACCAAAACTGCATGTTGTCACCAAATTTTAAGTCTATCCTTGCCTCTTCATGTTTTTCTTTCTGTAGTGTATGCTGATTACTCTCAGATCTCTCTAACCCTGACCATGCTCACATGCCCCAGGCAGTATTTCCAGCTACTTGTGGAACATCTCTACCTGGATGTCCTACAGACATCCTAGATTTATCTAAACTGAACTCACTGTCTTCCTTACTAAATTTACTTTTCTTTCTGTAATTCCAATTTTTATTAGTGGTACCGGCATCCACCTAGTTATCTGAGTCAGAAACTAAAATACATTTTCCATGTTACCTGCAAAATAATCCTTCTAAGACATAAATCTGATCATGTTTTTTTCCTGCTTAAGATTCTTTGGTGGCTACTTATCATCTATCATAAAGCTTCCTATCATCATCTATCATAAAGAGATCCTTTCCTTAATATAGATGGATCATCCTTGCCTGCCTGTCCCCAGCCAGCCTACCTTTCTAAACAATTCTATCACACAACTCTGAATTGGTGATAAGTGCCTAAAAATGTCATGCTGTTTCTTTTTTAACATTTTGTGTTTTTATTTTTAATTAATTAATTAATTTTTTTTAGAGACAGAGTCTCACTTTATCGCCCTTGGTAGAGGGCTGTGGTGTCACACAGCTCACAGCAACCTCCAACTCCTGGGCTTAGGCCATTCTCTTCCCTCAGCCTCCCGAGTGGCTGGGATTACAGGCGCCCGCCACAACGTCCAGCTATTTTTTGTTGCAGTTTGGCTGGGGCCGGGTTTGAACCTTCCACCCTCGGTATATGGGGCCTGAGTCCTACTCACTGAGCCACAGGTGCTGCCCTATTTTTAATTTTTTTATACCAACAAGAATGAGCTTGAACTGTACTGTTTCTTATTGCAAGGACTTCATATAGGCTATTTCTTCTATCAGAAATCACCTTTCCCAATTTCCACTCACATTTGTCCCTTATGTCTTTCCACATATGTTAAACTCAGATGTTCCCTCCTCCAGGCACCCTTCCCTAATTTCTCCAATTATACATATCTTATTTATACTTGTCCCATTACATTCGTTTTGTTTACTTGTTTCCTTTGCTAGAAGGTTAACTCCTTGACAGCAGAGACTCTCTCTCTTGTTTAAGTCTGGGTCTTCAGTGTTTAGCATGGTGTTTGGCACACAAATAGTTAAATTAAATAACAATCATAAAAAAAATAACAATCATTATATTGTAAGGGCTTGTAGTCTGTTGAAAGAATTTCAGGCATTGGTGATATGGAAAATAATTTTTTTTTTTTTTGAGACAGAGTCTCAAGCTGTCGCCCTGGGTGGAGTGCTATGGCGTCATAGCTCACAGCAACCTCTAATTCGGGCTCAAGCCATCCTCTTGCCTCAGTTTTACTATTTTTAGCAGAGACGGGGTTTTGCTCAGGCTGGTCTTGAACTCGTGAGCTCAAGCAATCCACCCGCCTCGGCCTCCTAGAGTGCTAGGATTACGGGTGTGAGTCACCACCTCGGCTAGGAAAATAATTTTTGAGCACATGATGGCAGAAGAAGAGAAGAAATGATGATCTGAAATCACCACCCAGTTTACCTTTTAATGTGGGGGATCTATAAATTAGTCATATAAATATTAATATTTCCATAGATGTTCTCAGACGTTTATTTATCTCCATTATGGTTTGCAAGCAGCCTCAGAGGAGTGCCGAAGTACGGAGTTCTGCAGAGTAGAGACAGAAGGTATGAAATAAATGCTTTCGATTTGCTGAGAAATGTAATATTGAGTAGACCTGGAGTTAGCTTTAAGGTGGCAACAAGTGGAGGATGAAGATGTCCAATTTTCCCGAAAAGAATGAGAAATATCGGGTGGCGCCTGACCGAGGGTGGCAGGTTCAAACCCAGCCCCGGCCAAACTGCAACAAAAAATAGCCGGGTGTTGTAGCAGGCGCCTGTAGTCCCAGCTACTCGGGAGGCTGAGGCAGGAGAATCGCCTAAGCCCAGGACTTGGAGGTTGCTGTGAGCTGTGTGACGCCACGGCACTCTACTGAGGGTGATAAAGTAAGACTCTGTCTCTAAAAAAAAAAAAAAGAAAGAAATGAGAAATGTCTTTGTTTACTTCATTCTTCATTCTAGTTGCTCGCTGCTTTCCTGGCACCATATATAGTGCTGAGTGCTCAACTGCGTGTGGCATGAAACTATCAGTGGCGCAAGTGGCAGGGTTGCGTTCAAAGATCTTGGTACTATCTCTGGACTCGCACCCTCCAGAGACCACCCTTCTATTTTCGCGGAAAACCGGGACTTATTCAGGTCACGGGGCTTCGGCCTATCACCGTAGGATTCTAGCTTATGGGGCAGTACCCACTGATGATTGATAAGCGATATGAGACAATTTCTTAGGTTGCGGAGCGGCGATTGGCCGAGCCTGCCTACGGTGCTTCCTAGGGTATTGGGTGGTGTTTATTTGAGATGCAGGTTCCGGGGCAGTCACAAACGCCACCCGGGAGCCTGAATGAGGCCTCCACTCTACCGGACGCACTGCAGTCCCCTTGGCAGCTATTCAGGGCGCGGGGCGCGGGGTCCGGGGCCCGGGCGGCGTGCGCGTGTGTGCGTGCGTGGGCGCGCGTGCGCGGCGCCGCTGACTGTGGGTTGGCTGGTTATTTTGCAAGCGGGAGGGGCTGTGCGCGCTCCTGCCTCTGGCCTCTGTCCCCCACCCCCCCTTTCCCAGTCCTACTCTCCTTCGGAAAGATGTCGGACACAGCAGTCGCTGACACTCGGCGCCTTAACTCGAAGCCTCAGGACCTGACGGACGCTTACGGGCCGCCAAGTAACTTCCTGGAGATCGACATCTTTAATCCTCAGACAGTGGGCGTGGGCCGCGCGCGCTTCACCACCTATGAGGTTCGCATGCGGGTGAGTCACGGGGTGAGGGAGACGGCTGAGGGACGACGGGGCCGGGGGGCGGGCGCTGCCATGGGGACAGCTAAGGGCGGAGAAGACGCTTGAAGGGGTCATTTGGGGGTTAGGGATTTAGTAGGTTTGGAGAGAGGTCTGCAGATTTGGTTGTGGCCCAAGGATGCAGAAAACTCCTAAGGGAGACATCGGACGGGGATGAGGGAAAACAGAAGTGAACTATGGCTGGATAGGGTGGGGAAGATGGAATAAGATCAGAGTGAGGAGTTCAAGGAGGTAGAAATCATGACTGTAGCAACAGAAGGAAGGAAGGGAGGCTGGAAGAGGACTGGGGGATGGAAAGCCAAGGCGATGTATATCCCTGGGTCCCATAACTAAACTAGGTTCTGGGAAGTCGTTCTCAAGAGGGAGGCTATGAAGGCCAGGCATCTTCCTAATGAGGTCTCCCAGGGATGATGGAGTTAGGCAAAGCCTTGGATTAAAGGAAGATAGACTCCAGAAAAGGGAGCCTGTGGGCTTGTGGGAGCAGAAATAATAAAGGGAGTCTCTTTAAGACAGTGCTTCTCTGATTTGTGAGCCACCACCCCTAACCTTGTGCTTTCATTTTTGAAGGAATGAACTGAATTAAGAAAGTGTGGTCTCCTACCTGGGATTTGAAATCTAATTGAGAAATGATGATCTCCAAATTCCAAGTTTGGCAAAGTCTAAACTGAAGAAAGAAAAGTGAATAGCGAAACACGAGAAATACTTAACCTATATAAAACTATTTGAAATAATTTCTTTTGGGAAGAGTGATTGTTAGATCCTTCAGAATATGATAAAGGCAGAGACTTGTCAGTGGTGGAGAACTTAATTACTGAGGGAACCTGGGTATAACTTGTTCAGTGTAAGGCTCTCTGCTGTGGGGTTTTGGACTCATTCAATGCGTTCGTTACCTGAGGTATAACTGTCTACTTCAGGTATTCTGAATAACAATAGGGACTGTTCATCTAGTGCCTACTATGTGTCAGGCACTGAAGTCAATTTTAGTTTCCATCTTTTTTTGTAGAGACAGAGTTTCACTTTATTGCCCTCGGTAGAGTGCCATGGTGTCACACAGCTCACAGCAACTTCCAACTCCTGGCATTAGGTGATTCTCTTGCCTCAGCCTCCTGAGTAGCTGGGACTACAGGCACCCACCACAACGCCTGGCTATTTTTTTGTTACAGTTTGGTCAGGGCTGGGTTTGAATCTGCCATCCTTGGTATATGGGGCCAGTGCCCTACCCACTGAGCCACAGGCGCCACCTTTAGTTTCCATCTTAATCTTTACAAAAGCCCCATTTTTAGCCAAGTGTGGTGGTTCACACTTGCAATCCTAGCACTTTGGGAGGCTGAGGCTGGTGGATTGCTTGAGCTCAGGAGTTCAAGATCAGCCCGAGCAAAAGTGGGACACCATTTCTACTAAAAATAGAAAAATGAGCTGCATGTTGTTGTGGGCATATGTAGTCCCAGCTACTCGGGAGGCTGGGGCAAGAGGATGGGCTGAGCCCAAGAGTCTGAGGTTGCTGTGACCCATGACTCCACGGCACTCTACCCAGGGTGGCAGAATGAGAATCTATCTCAAAAAAGCCCCATTTTACAAATGGGAAACTGAGGAGGAATGCAGTTTAAGTAACTTGCCTAAGTGTTACTAGAAGTCAGCCTGTTTGACTTCAAAACCGATACTGTTCCCACTATACTTCAGACTCTTTGGCTTAGTGGCAAAACTGTAGTGTGCAAAATTTTTCGACCTACTAAGTTTTTTGTCAGTCCCTTCCGCAATTTCAAATTGTATAATGATGATAAATTTGATGATGGTTCCTAACTCTGTGGATTTGAGTTAATTTGTGTTGTTTATGTTAATTTGTATGGTTATATAGGCTTTTAATATTTTTATTGGACTTTTTGGAGTTAAAATCATTGGTAAAATCATATTTTAAATTGCTGTTTTAAGTGATCAATCATGGTATGTATTATAGGGAGCTGGGGCTTTAGAGAATGGTCGTTGTGACTTTCGCATTGTGTATGGTAAAAATAGATGACACTAACTTTTTTTCCTGTGTATAATAGCTAAATATCTCTGAAGTTCTCTTTCTTTTTTTTTTTTTTTTTTTTTTTGAGACACAGCATCAAGCTGCCACCCTGGATAGAGTGCCGTGGCATCACAGCTCACAGCAACCTCCAATTCCTGGGCTCAAGCGAGTCTCTTGCCTCAGCCTCCCAAGTAGCTGGGACTACAGGCGCCTGCCACAATGCCCGGCCATTTTTTGGTTGCAGCCGTCATTGTTGTTTGGCAGGCCCGGGCTGGATTCGAACCTGCCAGCTCGGGTGTACGAGCTGTACGTGGCTGGCGCCTTAGCCCGTTGAGCCACAGGTGCCGAGCCTGAAGTTCTCTTTCATTTTGCTTAGGAAGGAACCTCCCCTTCCCTGAAATGGAGAGTCAAGAGTGGTGTCATGGTGACCTTATGTGATGTACGTGGAACTTTTTAAACATCAGTTGTCCTGTGGACTTGAATATTGCTTCTTTCTCTTCTTCCCCTTGACTTTGTGTTGATCAGAGCCAAAGGACTCTCAATATCCTATACTGCACAATCTTGGCTTCCTCATATGATTTGTAGGTTTGAGCCAGGAAACTATCCTAATATGTAGTAGCCCCTTCCTTAGATGGCTAGGTGCTGAGATGAAAAGCCATTATTGTCACCATACTGTGAGGGTAGGGAAAGAATAGCTTTTTTTTTTTTTTTTTTTGTAGAGACAGAGTCTTACTTTATTGCCCTCGGTAGAGTGCCATGGTGTTACACAGCTCACAGCAACCTCCAACTCCTGGGCTTAGGCGATTCTCTTGCCTCAGCCTCCTGAGTAGCTGGAACTACAGGTGCCCACCACAATGCCCGGCTATTTTTCAGTTTTGCAGTTTGGCTGAGGCTGGGTTTGAACCCACCACCTTCGGTATATGGGGCCAGTGCCCTACTCAATGAGCCACAGGCGCCGCCCTATATATATATATATTTTATTGTTTTGTACCTTGATTTTGCCACTTAATATCTTTCCATACCAGCATATAGATATTTCATATTCTTTTAATAGTTGCATAGTATTCCACTACTTAGGTATACCATTTTCATTTAACCAATTGCCTGTTGATGGATATTTATTATTATTACGAGTAATAAAGTGCAGTTAAAACTCTTTTATATACATATTTAAATACAAATACAAGTCTATTTGTATGATAAATTCTAAGCAGCATGGGACTTCTGATCACCAACTGCGACAAGCTGAATATAGTAAGGGTAGGTATTCATTTAGTGGCATTTTGAAAGGGTTATAGGAGCATGGTCCATAGGAGCTATTTCTTCACTGAAACCTGTCTAAGTGGTTCTGACAGGAGGCCACTACAGGTTGAACATTACTTGTTATCTCTCTTCTTTCATTCTTCCTTCCCCATAGACAAACCTACCTATATTCAAGCTCAAGGAGTCCTGCGTACGGCGGCGTTACAGTGATTTTGAGTGGCTGAAAAATGAGCTGGAGCGAGACAGTAAGGTATGGCTGCATTCTCTATGAGGCACCCTTGAAGGAGGAGACCTACATAGGCTAAGAAGGCTTATGATCACAGTCTACAAAATCTTGAAGTGAATGGAGAGAGAGTGAACACTTTTTTATCTACCAAATCTCAATATATTGGATCTGAGGGATATCCTTTGACATTTGAAAGAGGATAGCTGGGCATTGTGGTGGGCGTGTGTAGTCCCAGCTACTTGGGAGGCTGAGGCAAGAGAATTGCTTAAGTCCAAGAGTTGGAGGTTGCTCTGAGCTGTGATGCCACAGCAGTCTATCCAGGGTGACAGCTTGAGACTCTGTCTCAAAAAAAAAAAAAAGATGGTCTTTGGGCGGCACCTGTGGTTCAGTGAGTAGGGTGCTGGCCCCATATACCGAGGGTGGCAAGTTCAAACCCCGTCCCAGCCAAACTGCAACAAAAAATATCCGGGCGTTGTGGGCGGGCACCTATAGTCCCAGGTACTCTGGAGGCTGAGGCAAGAGAATCGCCTAAACCCAAGAGCTGGAGGTTGCTGTGAGCTGTGATGCCATAGCGCTCTACTGAGGGCGACAAAGTGAGACTCTGTCTCTAAAAAAAAAAAAAAAAGGACTCGGCGCCTGTGGCTCAACGGGCTAAGGCACCAGCCATGTACACCTGAGCTGGCGGGTTCGAATCCAGCCCAGGCCCGCCAAACAACGATGACGGCTGCAACCAAAAAATGGCCAGGCTTTGTGGCTGGCGCCTGTAGTCCCAGCTACTTGGGAGGCGGAGGCAGGAGACTCGCTTGAGCCCAGGAATTGGAGGTTGCTGTGAGCTGTGATGTCACGGCACTCTACCCAGGGTGATAGCTTGAGGCTCTGTCTCAAAAAAAAAAAAAAAAAGAAATGTGAAAGAGGAAAATTCAGGATAATTTTTAAAAAATCAGTGTTACTTTTTTTTGAGACAGAGTTTTACTTTGTCACCCTTGGTAGAGTACCATGAT
Source organism: Perodicticus potto (assembly GCA_963574655.1). Taxonomy (NCBI): domain Eukaryota; kingdom Metazoa; phylum Chordata; class Mammalia; order Primates; family Lorisidae; genus Perodicticus; species Perodicticus potto. The sequence continues at coordinate 5,826 of CAUYRH010162714.1, read as the reverse complement.
GTCATAGCTCACAGCATCCTCCAAACCTCCACCTCCTGGGCTTAAACAATTCTCTTGCCTCAACCTCACAAGTAGCTAGGACTATAGGTGCCTGCCACAACGCCCGGCTATTTTTAGAGATGAGGTTTTATTCTGGCTCAGGCTAGTCTTGAACCTGTGAGCTCAGGCAATCCACCCGCTTCAGCATCCCAAATGCTGGGAAGGGATTACAGGTGTGAGCCACCGCACCCAGCCAGTATTACTTTTAAGTAACCGGTAAAGTTGTATAACTTTTATAGGTGCTAAAAATGGAAAGTATGGTGTTAAGAAAGTCCTAGCTAAAGTCAGATGGTAGTGGATGGGAAAGAAAGCATTATTTGGAGTTGATTTTCTTTCTTTCTTTCTTTTTTTTTTTTTATAGAGACAGTCTCACTTTATTGCCCTCGGTAGAGTGCTGTGGCGTCACACAGCTCACAGCAACCTCCAACTCTTGCCTCAGCCTGCCGAGTAGGTGGGACTAGAGGCGCCCTCCACAACACCCGGCTATTTTTTTGTTTTCGTTGTAATTTGGCCGGGGCCATGTTTGAACCCACCACCCTCTGGATATGGGGCTGGCGCCCTACCCACTGACCCACAGGCGCTTCCCTATTTGCTTTCTTTTTTTTGAGACAGAGCCTCAAGCTGTCACCCTGGATAGAGTCCTGTGGCATCACCGCTCACAGCAACCTCCACTCCCAATTCCTGGGCTCAGGCGAGTCTCCTGCCTCTGCCTCCCAAGTAGCTGGGACCACAGGCGCCCACCACAACGCCCGGCCATTTTTTGGTTGCAGCCGTCATTGTTGCTTGGCTGGCCCGGGCTGGATTCGAACCCGCCAGCTCAGGTGTACGTGGCTGGCGCCTTAGCTTGTTGAGCCATGGACGCCGAGCCTATTTGCTTTCTTTTAAGATGATAAACCTGTCCTTCCACAGAAACAGAGTTGTATTAATTATTTTATGGGAGTCATCTTGACTTATGGTCTTAGTTCTTGCAAGTTGCTGGCTGTGGGACAGGATGGACACTATGCCTAATAAGAAATGAGATATACAGTGCTTTATCATCTCATTCCCACTTTGTCTCTCTCCCACGTGGCTGATATGTTGTGTCTGCCTGAAGATTGTAGTACCACCACTGCCAGGGAAAGCCTTGAAGCGGCAGCTCCCTTTCCGAGGAGATGAAGGGATCTTTGAAGAATCTTTCATTGAAGAAAGGAGGCAGGGCCTTGAACAGTTTATTAACAAGTAAGCCAAGTTCCTAGGGGCTCTGCTTGCTACTTTTGCCATCACGGTCTTTCTGTGTGTTTTTTCTACCTCATCTTTTGTAATGGGTACTATGATGTAGTCCCAATTGTGGTGGTGGGCATACTGGACAGTAAAACTTCATTCCTTTGAGCAGAATTCTGATCCCATATGTCAGGACCTTAGAATGTACTGTGTGTTGGTTGTATCTAGGGATTTCCCTACCTTGCCCCTCTATCTTCCTGGTCCCTCTACAATATTAGGGTTGAGGTGGTACCCTACTTCTGTCGTCCAGTGGCTTAAACCTTAGGGCTGATCTTTCCCTTTCTCCCCTTTCCACACTCCCATCCCTTTGCTAATTCTCTCTGATCCCCAATACTACTGATAACCATCTTGGTCTCTTTACAGAATTGCTGGGCACCCACTGGCTCAGAATGAACGCTGCCTACACATGTTCTTGCAGGAGGAGGCAATTGACAGGAACTACGTCCCTGGGAAGGTGCGCCAGTAGGAGCCTCTGTCACAACTTGCCCTCTACTTTCCTGCTGAAATGACATTGGTTTTTACACTAAGCCTCTCTCTCTTTGATCTGAAGTTGGCTGCCCATCCCTTGGCCTGATAGACTATCTGGCATTGTGCTCCTTGGTACCTGACTACACCATGTGGGCATTCTGCTAGGATCCTCTTCTCTGAGAAGAGGTGGGAAATCACAGGCAGATGCCCTTTGCTTGGGGTTGGGAGGTGGGGGGATTAGACTGGAAGGCAATTTTTGGGGCATTTACCCATGCCAGAAGACTAACCTTAGAGGGAGGGGGTCTTGTTCTGGTGAGGCACTTGGACATACTGATGCTGCAAGTCCAGGGGATTTTTATTACTCTTAGGTTTAACCAGGAACACTGAACAGGGAAAAACCCTGCCTTTCCTGCCTGCATGAACTTTTTCATTTTTGGGAAGGTGGTAAAGACCCAGAAGCTCTCCTTTTTTTCTCCAGGCCTGCTCCCAGTTTTCTTAACAGTTTCTTTTATTCATTTTTCTCTCTCTCTCTTACTGCTTTTCATGGCAGTAATCCTTCTAGAGTTCAAGCATTGTGTTGTGTGGAGCAAGGTGTGTGGGTTTTCTGGGCCCATCATCATGGCTGCCTCAGAGTCAGAAGAAAGCCATAGGGCAGTAAGGGAGCTCCTAGTGCCTAACCCCTCTTGTTTTGCGGCTTCCCATTCTAGCTGCCCACTCGTGAGTGGGTGAGTTAATATGGACCAGCAGTACTCCCTGCCCAAGGCCTTGCTACTTAATGGGTTAGCTTTGTAGGTTTGGTGGCGTAATGGGTGGGGGTAACTCACAACTGCCAGGTAGCTCCAAGACCCATGGGAGTTGATTATGTTCTAGATTCCTCCAAGTGGTAGGGAAGGGCATCACTGCTCTTCCACTCTCCTTTCCCCACCACCATCCCATTCGGTGCTGCCACTGGGCAGAAGCACATGAACAAATCACACAGTCTCTGACTTCTCACTAAGCACTTTGAGCTGTTGAATGGGGCTCAGGGGCAAGAGTTGTCACTGCCTTCCCCAGCTTGGTCACAGGGTTATTGAACTGCCTGCACTTGTTTTCCATACAACCCCAGCATTTTCCTCAGGAGTTGAACTAGGAATAGTGGCTGGATATGAATTTCCTAAATCTTAGAGTCTGAAGCAGCTTCTTGAGGCTGGCAGCTGTCCTGCGCTTCTGTCTGGGAGGAGGTAGTTTGTTTGTTGGGGCCTGATTTCTGTACCAAGTGGTGGGATGACAGCAAGTTAACTCTGGTGCCAGATGAAAGGCTCTTTGATTAGACTCCTTATCACAGAAGGATTAGAGTTTTCTATATAGGACCTTGGGGAAAAGGATTGCTGATTCCAACATGACCCTGATCAGAGAGATTAGGGTTGGATTTTGATATGGATTTGGAGCCCATCTAAATGTTGAAATGCCCTGAGATAGCTCTCCAGCTGTGAGCCTGTGCCAGGGGCTGAGCAGCCCCTAGAGAGAGGCTCTGCTCCCTTTCCTACCTTGCCAACATTGGTGTTGCTGCTGCCTCCTTTTTGATTTGTAACCTCTGTTATAGACATTTTAAAAAAAGATTCCTTCTTTCATTGTGCACAAGTACTGAAAGTCCAAGGCCCCATTTCTGCTGTGTATATATCCTGACTCGGGGCTTTTTTCAGCAAACTGTTCATCCTTCTGTCAGACAATGTCATACTCAACTCTGTTCATATTAAACCACTGTGAAGCAAGCCTCTGTTTTCCTGCTTGAGTTGTATGTTAAGTATTTTTTAGTGTCTAGACTATGCTGGGTAATTTGCAGAAATCATACAATGTGGCCAGTGTTCTGCGTTAATAAGTTTTCTATTTAATTTTTTTTAAAACAGAATCCTAACTGCCCTTGGCGATATTTACCTATCCTTGCAATTTACCACTGACTTTGTCACAGAGGTAACACATCTGCTTGCAGGAAGTAGCCATAGGCTCAGTACCTGTGGTTTGGGTCAGATTTAGCAGATTTGGTTTTTAAGCTTATGGGTTCATTCTAATTTGGGCAGAATATATTTATAGCATATATGTGTATGTATGTATATGTAATAAGTGTACATATACACGCATGCATGTGCTCATCACCTGATATACCTGCACACCACCATCAAACACTGTTTCTTTCAGAGGCATTTTACCTCTATTGAGGCTTTTTTCCCCAAAGATTGGATGCAGGTAGAAAAGTGGGAGAACTCTGAAAACTTATTTATTTTTTGAGAGAGAGTCTCACTATGTCGCCCTTGGTAGAGTGCTGTGACATCACAGCTCACAGCAACCTCAAACTCTTGGGCTTAAGAGATTGTCTTGCGGGTAGTGCCTGTGGCTCAGTGAGTAGGGCGCTGGCCCCATATACTGAGGGTGGCAGGTTCGAACCTGGCCCCAGACAAATTGCAACAACAACAAAAAAAGAGATTCTCTTGCCTCAGCCTCCCAAGTACCTAGGACCACAAGTGCCCACCACAACGCCTGGCTATTTTTTTGTTGTAGTTGTCATTGTTGTTTGACAGGCCTGGGCTGAGTTCAAATCCGCCAGCTCCAGTGTATGTGGCTGGCGCCCTAGCCACTGAGTTACAGGCTCAGATACTAATACTGGGTATTTTTTTATTGCAGTTTGGTCAGGGCCAGGTTTGAACTCACCATCCTCGGTATATGGGGCCGGTACCCTACTCACTGAGCCACAGTCGCCATCTTTTTTTTTTTTTTTTTTTTTTAAAGACAGAATCTCACTCTATTGCCCGGGAAAGAGTACTGTGGCATCAGCCAAGCTCACAGCAACCTCGAACTCCTGGGTTCAGATGATCCTCCTGCTTTATTTAGCCTCCCAAGTAGGTGGGACAACAGACACCTGCCACCACACCTGGCTAAGTTTTCTATTTTTAGTAGACATGGGGGTCTCACTGAGGCTGCTCTTGAACTCCTCAGCTCAAGAGGTCCTCCTGCCTCAGCCTCCCAGAGTGCTAGGATTATATGCATGAGCCACTGTGTCTGGCCAAACTCTGAGAACTTTTGATGGGTAGATATTTTCTTTTCTTTTCTTTTTTTGCAGTTTTGGCCAGGGCTGGGTTTGAACCCGCCACCTCTGGCATGTGGGGCCGGCGCCCTTCTCCTTTGAGCCACGGCACCACCCAAAACACCCGGCTATTTTTTTTGTTGCAGTTTGGCCAGGGCCGGGTTTAAACCTACCACCCTCGGTATATGGGGCCAGCGCCCTACCCACTGAGCCACAGGCGCCGCCCACAGGGTAGATATTTTCATCTGATCAATATGTTCTGAAATGATTTTCCTACACAGAGTAGGTTTGGGAAGGGTTGGAGTGAGGGGAGATACAAGTCTTATCATTTGGAAAGTCAAAGCTAGTTTTAATGTAATTTGGTATGGAAATAAGGTATAGAAAATGATGTGTTTAAAGTATTAGGAAATTAAGGTGACTTAGCAGTATTTGATTCTAAGTAGAAGACTGAGGGCTGAATCGGAGAAGTTAGGTTTTAGGTAGTTCAGAAATGAGATGACTGATGACTAAAGATATCTGAGGGGCTAGGGAAGAATAGGTATTTCTGTGAAGTAAGGGAAAGGAAGAGTAAAGACAGAGATGCAATCTTCATAGGCAGCAGTGTTAGAGAATGAACTGCAAGATGGCGACTGTGGCTCAGTGAGTAGGGTACCGGCCCCATATACTGAGGGTGGTGGGTTCAAACACAGCCCTGACCAAACTGCAATAAAAAAATACCTAGGTGTTGTGGCGGCCACCTGTAGTCCCAGCTACTTGGGAGGTTGAGGCAAGAGAATCACCTAAGCCCAAGAGCTGGAGGTTGCTGTGAGCTGTGATGCCACAGCACTCTACTGAGGGTGACAAAGTGAGACTCTGTCTCTAAAAAAAAAAAAAAGAGAATGAACTGGAGAATAACTGGAAAAAGCAACAATAAAGTATTAAAATTTTGGACAGATGATACTCGTTTAATAAGTGCTAACAGTATTCTGTATGCCTAGCCCTATGCTAAAAACTGTGCTGGT
>CAUYRH010162713.1:0-15860 GCA_963574655.1 Perodicticus potto | reverse complement strand
AGTGCCATGGAGTCACACAGCTCACAGCAACCTCCAACTCCTGGGCTTAGGCAATTCTCTTGCCTCAGCCTCCCGAGTAGCTGGGACTACAGGCGCCCGCCACAACGCCCAGCTATTTTTCTGTTTTGCAGTTCAGCCGAGACCTGAACCCGCCACCTTCGGGATAGGGGGCTGGTGCCCTACTCGATGGGCCACGGGCGCCACCCAAAATATTCTTATTTTAAAAATTTGTATTTAAAATACATAAAAGGAGACTTGTTTTTTCATGCATTCTCAGTATAATCCCCAGGCTGTCACATCAACAGACTGATCTATACAATTTTATGGTTGAAGTATTACAAATGTAATGAATTTATATTCTTAAACTAACAGGGTAAATGTAGCTCTCTGAAAGTTATTTTACAATACCTACTGAATTATATTCTGTGTTCTTAAAATTTTTTTTGAAGAATGAGCTTCTGCTGTTTTCTGTGCCTTCACAATTTTTAAAAATGTTCACTACAATTCACATAATGTTAGAACAGTCTTTCTAAGAGCTAACTGTGAGTCTCTGTCAATCACAATGTCACGCATGGCATTAAATGTCCCTTAGTGGTTAGGTTTGCTCAACAATGCAGAAAGCAAAACAGAAAGGGGGAGCAGTGAACTGAATATTACAGACAAGTTTGTTCAGAAATGGGAGAAACAGATCCAGATCATCAACTCACAGCAAGTAATTGGACACTAACTATGGCTTGTTGGGGGGAGAAAAGGAGGTTTAATTTCAATTGCTACAGTGAGATGATCTGATTTTGCTCTTAGTGCATGTAATTTTAAGGTTTCCTAACGTTATGCATCATAAAACAGTGCTTTCCAAAGCTGAAGTTGATTTAAAAAAAAAAAAAAAAACCCTTTTTTAATACTAGTCAGGGTAAAAATGGAGCGCTTACAATAGATATAATCCCATGCATGACTGTGGCCTAACCACCAAGAAGCTCAGAGTGTCTGGTATGACACATGTTCAGTGAAGCCACTCTCACAGCTATCCTGGTGTCCACAAGGAAATATCTTTCCAAGAGCTAAGCTTTTATGTGCTCTTTGTGGGAATTCCTTCAGCTTAGAAACATTGCCTTGAGACAAAAAGAACACACATTATTTGGTATTTTGGTACCAAAACCATGTAAGGAACCCAAATAAATTTAGAACCACTATTTCCAAAGTACCACTTCAAATCAGCAATACAAAATCAATGTGAAATTACAGTGATTGTTTCTCAACCTCTTCCTACTAATTAGTAAAACTAAGTTTTGGACCCATAAAATCAAATCTTGACATTCTGTATTGGTTTCTTAGTATTTGTTTTTATTAATAAATGTTTTCATCTCTCTCACATTATGTTTTCAATCTATTTTCGTTTATATACTTTTTCTTTGCCCTCACCTCTGTCTAACCTCAACTTTTCCTTGGATCCCCTCCACTCTCAGCCCGCTGGTCCAAGGCTACAAAAAAGAGTAGGCTTTTCCTGCCAGTTCTTCCATGATGTCATAAGTGATTTTTCCTTCTTCTTTAATGTAATTTATCTATCTGCAAACAAAGCAAATCTTTATTGGGTACTTACTTTGCTTGTAGAGTTGGACTATCATCCATGAAGAATGCAAATTGATACAACCTCTGGACCCAGTTTTCAAAGAGTAATGTAGTTGAGAAGATAATATACTAAGCTGTCCACACTAATGATCAGAGTTTAATAATTGTATGAGAAAATACCAAACAACAGAAAAATAAAAGGCACTGACTGTGAACAGGAATGTTCAGAGAAAGCTTAATCAAAGAGATGAAATTTGAGCAGAATTTCCAAAATGGGTTGAATTTAGAGTCTTTCTTAAATGTTCAGGTCCTACTCAGTTGATTTTTTGATGACTTCCTATTTTCTAGCCACTCCTTCTCCATAGGTTGTTGCTCTTCCCATGGCTTTGCCTCCCATCTATATCCTGATGACTTTATTTTTTCTTTCAACTGCTATTCTTCTTCTTTTATAAATGCATTCAAGTGCTATATCTACTTCTCATTACTCTATTAGATTTTATTTGTATTATGTTATTACTGCTAAGTTATTTTATTTTATTTATTTTTCACATTCCTATTTTTTATGTATTTATTTTTCAGATTAATAAGAGAGGGTACAATTAGGTTATATTAGGCTTGCATTTGTTAGGTAAAGTCCAAGTTGTAATTGAGCCCTTGACCCAAGGGTATGTTGTATACCCTTACATTGTGCCCATTAGGTAAGAGCACACCAATCCCCCTCCTTGCTCCCCTCTCCCATTTCTCTCATCTCCCCTCCCTCCACTTGAATTTAATTATGTTTTTATCTCTATGTGCATATAGTTTATCTATTGGTTTCATATTAGTACTTCATACATTGTATACTTCCATTCTTGTGATACTTTACTAACAAGAATGTTCTTCAACTCTGTCCAGGTTAATACAAAAGAAGTAAAGTCTTCATCTTTTTATGGCTGAATAGTATTCCCTGGTATACATATACCACAATTTATTAATCCATTCATGAATTGATGAGCACTTGGTGTGAGTCCACATCTTATTGAATTGAGCTTCAATGAACATTATAGTGCAAATGTCCTTATGATAAAATGATTTTATTTCTTCTGGGTAGCTACCTAATAATGGGATTGCAGGATCAAATGGAAGGTTTACTTTTAGCACTTTGAGGAGTCTCCATACTTCATTCCCTGTTGGGTAATTTTAGACAGCTCTGTCTTCCACTTTGACCCTAACCAGGTCTACATTTATTGTATTACATTTCCTTCCAAGTTCTTTCTGTTAGTAAACTATTATTCCCACATGTGTTCTTCTAATATTTAGTCAAATTCTTCTTCTTCTATGTACTTCTTCTTAAATTAAAGTTAAGTATAGAATATCCAGTTTCCTTAAATGCTAAATTTGACAGTTGATATCTTTGACATTTCACTTTTGGGGGCATTTTGTTTTGTTTTGTCCTTAGTGTGAAGGTGCATCACATCCATGTTCTTTCAAATACATATTTTGGCTTGTGAGTTCTTTTACATTTTTTAGAGCAATTTTTGTGAAACCATGGCTAGGTCAAAATTTCATGTTATTTTTGAATATGAATTCCCTCATGAAAACAGTAAAGTACAGACAACTCGAAATATCAATGAAAGGTTTGGGAAAGATGTGCCTAATGAAGGCACAGTATGGCAATGGTGTGAGAAGTTCCTTACTGGTGATTTCAGTCTTGAAAATGAGCCATGTGGGTGACCTGAGACCAAAGTGGATAATGATGAGTTGAAAGCTGTAACGGAAGTGAATCTATTTTAACCTATGTATGAATTAGCCGCGAGGTTTGATGTTACTATTCCAACAATATCAAACCATTTGACATAAATAGGCAAGGTAGAAAAGCTGCATAGATGGATTCCACATGAATTAAACAAGGGTCAGAAGATAAATGGTCTCGAAGCTTGCCTTGCTGTGCTGTTGTACCTTAAAAGGCAAACCATTTCTATACCCTGTTGTTATGGGATGAAAAATGGATTAATTCTCACAATCACAAGAATTCAACACAATGGCTGGATAGAGATGAAGTGCCAAAACACAGACCAAAACAAAATATTTATCACAGAGTTCACGGTGTCTGGTTTGTGGTCCAGTGCTGTGATTGCCCCTATAGCTTCATGAAATCTGATCCATCCGTTACAGTGAATGTCTGCTGCAACTGACTAGAAAAATGATGAGGCTGCTGTGATTAAGCAACCCAGATTGGCCAATATCGAGAGGCCAATCCTATCACAAGACAGTGCTATCACACAAAAATCACTACTCAAACTGCAGAAGCTGGCCTTGGAAACTCTCTGTCATCTACCTTACTCTCCAGACCTCGAACCTGCTGACTACCACTTCTTCTATGCTTTGGACCACTTCATGTAAGGAAAAAATATTCAATTCTCAACAAGTTGTGGAAAATGCATTTCACAATTTTATCACCACTTGCTCTCCAGGCTTCTTCTCTGCTGGCTAAACCAGCTACCGTTAAGATGGTATAAGTGTGTTGACAATTTAGGTACATACTTTGATTATATTATTTGTTTCGGATATAATAAACTAAACTTTTGATTCAAAGTCAGACATTTCAGATTTAATGACCTAATAATTTATGAAACCTATTCTATTAAAAAGTCTCTTTCCCAAAGACTATTCCTTCCACTGCTCATAACATATAATGAATCATATACAGAAATAAAAGTTATTCTTTCACTTTGTTTTCCATATTCAACCTAAATTCAGGGTTTGTGTGTTGATATTCAGGGTTCTGCATAATTTCTGGATCACTCCACTTGATTTCTCCTTCTTGGGGACAACGCTACTGTTTTCTTTATTCCATTCTCATTACTAAATGCTTTCTTACTATTTTTAAAAGTTACATGAACAGGAATCAAATAGTAGCATTCTTGGATCTTTCTCCTTGGGGCTAAAGTTTAAAAGGTCCAAGTGCCAGTTGGCATTTTGAGAGAACACCCATTGGCCCCTAACCACTGAGGGAGCTCCTGATAAATTTATGGATAAACAGGGATGAATAACAGGGATGGATAAACATAATAACTTGAGGTCTTTTTTTTTTGGCTGGGGTTGGGTTTGAACCTGCTACCTCCGGTGTATGGGGCCAGCGCCCTACTTCTTTGAGCCTCAGGTGCCACCCAACTTGAAGTCCTTTTTTATTTTGAAACAGTAAAAAACTAGCTTTCCAGTAGTTTAAGTGATTTTTAACAGGAATACCAGGGTACCATCTTTTGAATTGAGTTCACTATGTCTGTGTGAACACATTTGAAGTTTGGCAAATGTTATAGACACTATTTTTTTCTAGGAAAACAAATCTATTGCATTTGTTTCTTGCCTTCATAGGGGAAAATTACCATTAACTTTCTACAGGTGGAAGATTATGTCTTCATTAGAATCCGTATGTGTTGACATTCCCTTAGTTTTATTTGCCCACTTGACATTCAAATTCTACTGGGAACATAATTTATTTTGTACAAGGAATATGGCTTTATAGAAATGGAAACGCAAATGAGGCTTGTTTAAAATTCTTACATCTCTCTTTGAATTTTGAATGTCTGCTCCCTTTTGCTCTGTCCAACAATGGGGCTGGGCACTCCTCAATCACTGTTATATTTAATTATAGACCTACTGCCTGGGGCTTTGTCATAGTAGCTCATTGTGCAGCATCATTTTCAAATTACCTTTTCCATCCTATATGAAACTCAGTTTATGGGTTTTCTAAATAAGATACAGTTCTAATTGGGTTTTTCTTATGGTAATATCAGTATATAGGGTAATATCTAAGCAAACCTTTGTAAACTGTAAAACACCAAAGCGTATGAGTTGATGTTGCTTTGGGGAGGATGCAATGGGTGTAACCTGATAAATGCCGGAGACAGTTCCCTGATGATAACAGGGACTCAGGTGGTACCAAAAAATCAAAGCATTAAGTTAGAGGAGGTTGTATCTGTTTTAGGGCTAGTTCACCATATTTGATGAAAGAAATCATTTAAGACCTGTCCTCACTCTCTCTTCCCTCTCTTCTTTCCTACCATTTCTGGGCACTTTCATTCGGTCTGCTTCTGACTTCGAGCCTTCTGTTAGTGACTTTGTTGAAGTGAGGAGGTGTTGTGGTTAAGTCCCCGAAAGGAAACCACTACATCCATGCATAAGGGAATAAATACAGTAAGGGTGTGTGTGCAGTGTGCACTGTGTATTTATGTGTCTGTGTACTGCTCATCATCAGTGGAAAATGAGCTGTGAAAAGTGCATCTGGGTTAATTAGGAAGGAGTTCTTTTAGAAGATGGATGCTTGTGTTGAGTTTTAAAGATCTGAAGAAGTACACCACATGGGGGAGGGGAAGAAACATGTTACACATGAGGATTGACTTGGAGGAAGGATATGAGGAGGAGAGCAAAAGTAGATTTTCCTGAATAAGGTTGCATCGAACCAAATATAGTCATGTAAAAGAATAAAAGTAGATGAGCATAGTGAGATAAAAGGCAGAAATGTTATAAAGCTGTAAGAGATCAGAAGCAAGTAAAAAGAAAATCTGGAGATTAAATTTTTCACCCTATATATGATGGTCTTAAGCCGTAGAAAATGTAGTCCTGGTTCCCAACCAAGAAGCTTACAGGTTAGTTGAGAAGTAGCTAAGTAAGGGGACCAGATGGCAGCAACTCGAAAATAGTTGAGCAAGTTCCTATTATAGGCTCTGTGATCTTGGGCCTCAGTACCATTTGTGGGTATTTGTTTTTCATAAAACATTTAGTTTCTAAAGCATTTTTACAGGTGTTAAAATTCATTTTCACTTTTACGAGATCAAGGCCTAGAGAGGTATACTGATGTGCCCAAAGCCAATGCTGGCAGAACTGCGATTAGAATCCTTCCCTTGTGATTCCTCAGCCAGTGACCTTTCTCAGTGCTACATGGTCACTAGGCACAGGGCAGAGCTCAGAGATAAGCAACCGTCAGGATTCCCTGGGATTCATAAATTCATAATGCTTGATAACTTCCTCTCTAGAGGACGCAAAGCATCAGTACCACTGTAGCTATCATAAGCAGAAACTAAGGAATGAGCAGCAACATATGTTCGGGATGATGCACTTAGAGTGATCGTACAACTTGGGAATTCATGCTTACAGGAATGCTTGAGTACTCTCCTAACAGTCTACTCGGTTTATAACATCTATTAGCCGAGATGTATTGCGGTTGACTATTTGCTAGTATCATACGGAGCACATGTTACCTGCCATTCTTAGAAATACAGTATTCTCTAAAGAATGGCAAAAGTATCTTAAACTTATTAAATTCTGACCTTGCTTCATGGGCAGTATTCAGTTCTGGAACTTTTTGTTCCTTCCTGCTCTTTTACTCCCTTTGGGCAACTTGTAGCTTGTTAGATTTAGTAAGTATCATCAGCTGCTCTCAGGTTATGCGGTCTTTATATTTGTCTTGTCTTGGAAGTTGTTGCCTTCTCTTTAGAGGATGTTTTCACTCTGTGTACAGTCCATGTATGTGAGTGTGAGGTAGCAGTTTTAAGATACTAATATAGATTGAGGAAATAAAAGGGGCCATGAGAGCAAATTCACTATAGCAGCAAAAATGGTTTTACAACATTTGAAAAGATAGAGATGATCATCATTATGCCTAGTTAATGTAATAACTTGGTGCTGTCCAGACAGCTCTAAGCCGTGTGACTTCTGAGAGGAAACCAAGACAGCAAGAACATTGTCTCTGTCTGGAGCCACACTGCTGGGCTTCAGATTCTGCTTCTGCCATTCATTGGCTGTGTGAACTTGCTCTATAAGGAACTCCTCTTATTATCATTAAGCAAAATACACCATTTTACTTCTAACGGTCTTTCCTCAGACTCTAATATGGAAGAAAATACAGTATAACCTCCATCACTGGTCCTTATAGTGACCACCTCCTTGAGTTGACCTAATTTTCATGGACTGGATATGTACATATCAGTTCAGGGGGTCTAGTTCCTTATGTTGACCACCTCCGTGTGTTGACCAATTTGTTACAGTCCCTTGGGTGGTCAACTTATAGAGGTTCTACTGTACTAGAGAATTATCTTAGAAATATATCTAATTATAAATAAAACCCACATAGTTGACTCCATTACATTCCTGTTCTCAACATAATTACTAATTTTGTATTATTGATTTTAATATTAATAGTCACCATGCATTGAGCAATTTGTGAATACTAAAATTGTTGTATATATTATCTTATTTACTCCCCTAAATATCCTGGTGAGACATCTAATATTATTATCCCCATCACAGAGAAGGAAAACTTGTGATCAGTTCATTCTTCCAGGTAAGAAGACACAGAAAATAAACCCTAAGAAAATGTAGCTCCATTAACATCAGATTTGTCTTCCCATTTCCCACTCTGTTTTATATAATAGCACTGAAATAGCACAATATACTTCCCTTTATAAAAGATCAACAGATGGTATCATCCTGAATGTAGTCTTGTTAATGGAATAAAGTTCATCAAGATAAAATACCTTTTTAAAATAATTTACTTCTGCTGCAACATAGTAATAGCTCTAGCTTACTTCGGATATGAGATATTTAAAAATAAAAAATTTTTGCCTTCCTACCAATGAGGTATGTGTGGACATCTGAAGCAATTTGGGTCAGTCACTAACATTTATTTCTGCCACTAAATTTTACCGCAAGGCCGGGATTGATGGCTCATACCTGTAATCCTAGCACTCTGGAAGGCCGAGGCAGGGGGATTGCCCTGAGCTCAGAGGTTCCAGACCAGCCTGAGTCAGAGTGAGACCCCGTCTCTACAAAAAATAGCCAGGCTTTGTGGCGGGTGCCTGTAGTCTCAGCTACTTGGGAGGCTGAGGCAAGAGAATCACTTAAGCCCAAGAGTTGGAGGTTGCTGTGAGCTATGACGCCACAGCACTCTACTGAGGGCCATAAAGTGAGATTCTGTCTCAATAAATAAATCAACCAAAGTTTGCCTCAAAGACATGTTAACATACATTTTATGTTAATTTCATATATCTGAGCTTGATAGTATAGCTGACTTTATTTTAAAGTATTTTATCCCGTGGAAGTGACAACTTTATGTCTTAATCACACCAATACTTACTTATCTAAAAGACCCATTGTGCTCAGACAAAAGAAGGGGATTTTCTTTCCATTTTAATGTTTGCTCCTGTAAGCATTAACAAATTTTATTAATTCTCTCTGTCTTTCTTTATGTTCTATGGAAGTCATAATCTTAGTGACTCACCTAGATTGCTTCATAAGCCCTCTATTTGTAATATCCTAAAACTAGATGATTTATATTGTTTTTTGCCCCAAATAATCTAAAGTACTGATTATGTTGCATCAAAAGTGAATTATGAAAAAAAGTGTGAATTATGTCATCCAACTTCATTCCATGAATAAGAAAATATACAGGATCTTTTACATCTTTTACATCTTCATATAGTCAGCCATCCATAGTCCCCAACTAAATAAAGGAGTGATAATGCATTTGTGCATATTAAAATTTTCCAACCAATTTGTCACTATTAATTCTGTCCCAGTTTCCCGTTATTTTCATTTTTAAGTTAAATACTGATGGTAAACATACTTTCCATCATTTCATGAACGGTATAACAAAAATTCTACAGTGGGCAGAGTAAAGGGTACAAAGTATAGTATATTATTTACAAAGACAGTGACAATGTCTCTTTCAGTTAAGTTTCCTTGGGTCAAACATTACTGTTCCACCTGTGTCCTCCCAGGCACAGTGCACAGGCACTGATCATTCAAGATCTTGAGCTAGACAGATGAAGAAATGGTTCTCAAGGTGGTTTTACAACTTGATAATGAGACAAACACATTTGGAGCTTTTCAATGCAAATGCAAGGGATATTTTCCACAAGGGGGGCCTAGGAAACGCAGAGTAAGAAGACTGACTGAATGTGGGCAGGAAAGACATTTTGTGTGTTTACCACGTAACGTTTCTCAACCATTCTTTGGTTCAAAAGCACCATGCCAAGCACTGAGTGGATACAGAAGAAAAACATGCAGAAATAATAAAGAGGAAGGTGAACACGGGAAGGACGGGGAGGGGGGAAATCAGGAGTGTTTTGGTGTAGGCTGAGATCCAGTGTTGTCAGGAGTCTAAATTAGAACTGTAGAAATTATATCCCAGAGGCAAAGTCAATAGGATGTAGTTGAACTAGTAAGCTCCAGGTGAGCACTGATCATTCAAGATAGAATGTCTCGAAAAAGGTAATTAGGAGAAACAAAGTCAACTATTTCTTAAAAGGTAGCTTCAAATTTGGGACATGAGAGAGTGTTGGCATGTGGCAGGACCAGTCTTTTTTATTTTATTTTTTTCACTTAGACCAATTTTAAAAAAAAGAAAGAAAATACCATCCCATTAGCATGGTCTTGGGACAGCTTTTCAGTTAGGCAATTTCATGTGCAGTGATGTAGCACAGATTCTTCGATTCTTCTTGAATAACAACAACAAAAACAAAAGGTGTAAAATGGGGCTTATTTCAGGTGGTGCAGCACTGTGGACCTATACGGCTACATTCTCCCATCTAGAGTTTAGGAAGGTGTCCGAGTAGAATAAATAAATAAAAATATAGTAGGACCTCTGTAAGTTGACCACCTAAGGGACGGTAATGAACGGGTCAACATACAGAGGTGTCAACATAAGGAATGAGGCCGACAGTAGAGACACGTACATGTGGTGCACGTCCAGTCTATAAGAATGAGGTCGACGTAAGCACGTGGTCGAGGTGAAGAGTGGTCGGTGCAGGGAGGCGGTTGACTGCGGAGGCCCTGCTGTCATAGGATGCAGTGCTCCCGTTCCCACTCGGCCCACGTTCTAGTCTATATCACAAACATGACTTACTTTAGCCTGTGCAAGTCTTAATTTAGTTGTATATAGAAATTAATAAATTCTGTGCTTAATTTTCAGAAAGCCCACATATTTGTATAAGATGACACACAGATATATATCCTAAACTGTATTTAATCTTGTCTCCTGAGACTCTGAAGTTTCCCAGAGTATTGAGGATAAGTGTGAGTTTCTTACTAGTTTATTATTTATTGAACTTTGATGTATTTTTGTTTAGACAAGAAAGAATATTGAATCACTGCCCCCTAAATCTGAACCCAGTACCCAAATTCCTCCATTGGAACACATCATCCCACTCGCCGATATGTGGTTTTACTGTTATTAACCTTCTGACTTGGCGTGCCTGTGTCCCCTCTGCCGACTCCCACCTCAATCAGATTTATTAGCTACAGACAACAGCACCTTATCCATCAAGTCTGTCATAAGAGCAGTGGCCAAGGTGTTAGACGAGTCCTTTGCTTTTAACCTCCCCGTTGCAGTTTGGCAACCAGTATCGATATAAATTTCCACGGACTTTTTTTTCGCCATGAAAAAGCAAAATCAATAATATTAACTAACTCATGTTAGAGAAAATATGACTTAAGTAACTTATTTGATTTATTTTAATTCTAATTTTGCAGTATGGTTGGAATGATTTTTCAGCAGCTTGAAACAGATATTATGAAATAATTTTGTATAATGCAGATCCCTATGTAAAAGCAAGAATACTAAAAGGGCAGCCAGCAGACTTTCTATCTGATACATAAACATACAACAACTTGGACACCCCCGCTAATCTCCTACATCCAACCTATGTTCCACATTTTGTCTCCCTGAGGAAGGAAAGTGATGAAAAAGAGCTCTAGTATTTGCCTACTGTGTCTCAGGTTCTGCAGTAGGATCTTTCCATATATTATAGTTCTGAAACCTCATAAAACTAAGCAACATTTTACAGATAAGAAAATGAGTCTTCGTAAACTTAATAAGCCAACCCAAACCTACACTTAGTACAAGGACTGGAAGTCAAACGATGATCTTCAGATTTCGTATGTTTAGTTTGTTTGATCAGATAATATTTTACATGCCCCCAAATGGATAAGCAGTGAAAAGTTAACTTTCCATTTGTCCCTCTCTGCTACCCAGTTCTCGTCCCCAGAAATACCCAGATGTATTGGCTTTTTATGTGTTCTAGATAGATGTTTATTGCATATGTTAGCAAAGGGACATCCCCTGTCCCTGTAGTTAAAGCCTTCTTTTTGTTGTTTTTAAATAGTTTCCTAGCTTTCATTGTAAGATTATCATATATGCTATTCGTCCATTTGTGTTGCTTCTGATGTTCTGCTATTGAAAATTTTATTACAACAAATAGCCTAGTAATTTCACATGTGAGAATTCACCTTTTGTTTCAAATGTCAGCCTGGTTTTCTCAGTACCTTCCCCTTCTAATGGAAGGTATTGCTTTCATTGTCTACCAAATTTTAAAATATATTTGCAAATTCAACCGTTTCTTACCCATATCTGATCTAAAATCATTCTGCCAATTATAATACCCTATAAATTTATTGTTGGTGCTTTCTAGATATTTGTTAATTTCAGTTCTGACTTACATCTCTCAGCTGCCACCAGCGGTACTCATAATTTTTTGTTTTAATTAAACTCTTTTCTTTGGCAGGATGTCTGAAGCATATCAATTACCCAATTAGCTGTGATCAGTGAAGTATCTCTTTGGCTCTGTTTCCACCGGGGTACAGCCATGGCTACAAAGGGCCATCTCTTAGGAATACAGAGGCTGAGGCATTGCTGTGTGTCCTAAAGGGCTGATTCTTTAAGGTTATTGTGAGTATTAAGTTAGGAAATATATGTGAAATGCAATGAATAAATAATAGCATGGAAAAAGCACTCCCAACAAGTAACAGAGAACCAGCATATCACGATGAGTATGTTCAGACTCCGAGCCAGGAGCCTAGGTTTGCATTTTCTCATGTCACCTACTAGCTGAGGAAGCAAATTTCTTGACTTCTTTCTGCCTCAAGTTCTTCATCTGTAAAAGAGGAATAATAATAGAGCCTAGCTCTAGGGATGCTGCTTGCAAATTCTCTGCCTTGTGTGAATTTGAAAAAATCGTACTATCGGGATAGAGATGCTCATTGAGTTTGCTACATGAAGAGATGAATATGTGGACACAGGGGAGCCCCTTCTCTCCTGGGCCAGGGCACAGGGAAAGATACACTGACTGAAGACTGAATTTCTGCCCTGTTCCCACTCTCCGCCAAGGTCTTTGTCCAGCCAATCCAGTAGCACAACCCAATGCCATGAGCTTGTCTACCCTGTGTGATTGTCACTTATATTCAATGAGTTTTTGTAGAACACATAGAACCATACTCACCACACAGTAGGTCCTCAGTAAGTACCGGTTATTTTCCCACCTTTTCACAGTTTATTTCCCAGCCAGGTTTCCCCACAAAGTAGCAATTGGTAGCACTATTTAAAAGTGCCACTTTAATGTACAATACCATGTTGTTTTAAAGCACAAAAGACAGGTAGAAAGCTTTTTCTAATGCCTCATAGGGTACCATCTGTTTTAGTTATTTATAAGACTATTTACATCCGATGTAATCCAAATAACTTAATTAAATTACCTAAGCACATGCAATCTCTCTCTCTCTCTCTCTCCCTCTCTCTCTCTCTCTGTCTGTCTTCTCCTCTGGGGCAAATTTGAATGGACCAAATTACTGATTCAAAAATACATTCTGAATTCCTGGCTTGTGTACACACCTAGGCCTGAGTGAGGCACTTCTGATACAAAGTTGAATGAGACACACAATCTAGTCTCTTTATAGAGAAATAAAATCAGTGATTACAGTTTAGTGCAGTAGATGATAGGCTCACCGAGGAAAGGGGGCACAGAGTAAGGGCTGTACAAACAGCTGGATGGGAAAGATGTTCTATACGCCAGTGATGCTGGAGTTGTTCAAAAGTATAAGGAAAGGCTGGGCCCATTGACTCATACCTGTAATCGTAGAACTTTGGGAGGCCAACGTGGGGAGGTCACTTGAGGCCAGGAGTTCAAGACCAGCCTGAGCAATATAACGAGACCCTGTCTCTACCAAAAATAAAAAAATAGCTGGACGTGGTGGTGCATTTCTGTACTCCCAGGTATGGGAGGCTGAGTTTTTTTATCTCCAAAGACCAGATAAGGTAAAAAATTAGAAAGACGGAATTTTGTTTTATGCAGGTCAAAGGCATAGGACTTCCCAAATTCCATTTCAACGGGATGGAGGCTTTAAGTAGAAGGAAGGAGGAGGAAGTCAAGAGAGAGTGGTTGAGGCCAGATTGGGGTGCGCCGTGAAAGATGTCAGGGTAAACAGAAGTTGAGTCTGTAAGAGAGAGCCATGTAAGTAATTTGTGCTGACAGTTTACCTGTCCTAAACTGTATTATAGGGTCTAGTTTTATGGCCAAAGTACATAAGCTAAGTCAGAGGAGAGAAGTGATGGATTAGGCCACTCAGGAGATGAGAACCCAGAGTAAGAGAGGTGAGGAAGGAGGTGGTTTGGTTTGAAGATTTGACTGGAAAATACTGAAGCTGGTTGACACTTTAATTCTGAAAGTTAAGCAAAGGAATCAGAACCACAAACAACATACATTTTTCTTTAATCTTCTGCCTTGCATTTAGGGCCCTTGCCATAGTTACTCAGTTTCTCTTTCAGAAAAGAGAATATATTTCTCAGGCCCTCTTGGCCTGGAAGAAACCTCAGATTTTTTCAGTTTGGGCACATTAATGTAGAAGAATATTTTTCTGTGATAGTCTGCATCTTTTCATAATTATATCCTTCTCCATGCCATATGGGACACCTATAAATGTCTGAATGAGCAACTTCTCCAGAACACAGCCTAAGGATTTCTCATAATGAATGCATATGTTAATGCCACATGGCTTGATGAAGCATATTGTGCAAGGTGAGCCTCGCGCTTTACGTTTGGGAAGACGGCACAAGCCCCCTATACACGGTCTGTGTGTGCCATTGCAGCCCTGTAATACAGGTGCCTGCAATGTAAGATTCATAAGCTAGGAAACCAGCCCTGGTTTATGATGACTTTCAGTGACCTACCTACAGACACCTGCTCATGTCAGTACGAACTGGGTTAGCTCAGCAGCGCCATATGCGTATGCATGTGAAGCCTAGATTCACTGGATTTAATTACACTAACACCGAGGACACTGAAAACATTTTTTTGCTTGATATAGTTCTTATATTTTCCCCAGGTTACATATAGTTAATTTGCATATGTATTATGAAAATGTTATAGAATTTATAGAATTATTCCTGAAAGTTGATAGTAATGGGATTAACACTCTTGGAATAAAACACACATTCTTGCCTCTAGCTCATCAGGAAACATTTCTTAAAACTATACCAGACAGTATGGTAATTTGAATAGTTCAAGTCAGAATGCCTGACTATACCTGCTAAAGAAAATACGTTGCCATTAAATTTTTGTCATTTTATCTTATAAATAATACATTTCATGCAGGAAAGAAAAATAAGCTATGCACTCTAGGTGAGATATTAACATATATAGAATAATTGTTTTCTAGTATCTGATCTAGAACAATATTATTCTGTTGTCATTCTTTTGGAAATGATTTAAATTTTAAGAATATTTTTGAATCTTATTTGCTCCTGATTCCTGGAGATTTCAACCCTCAGCTTTTGGAGCCAAGATGAAAAACTCAGGAAGAAGACTTGGAAATGGGTACAGGAATAGGGGACTAGAGGTAGAGGGGGTGGCGTAAATGTCATCAGTAATAACCATTAATGCTGTAGTGAAAGACGTGAATTAACAATTGTCTGTTGGATTTTGTGACAAAGAGGTTATTAGTCAATCTGGCAGGCATGTATTCCTGGAATGTCAGGTATAGAAGCTATAGTCAAGTGGGTTGAAGCCTGAGTGGGAGGATTGTACAAAAATGCATTAGTAGGTGCTGGCAAACCAAAGGTGTTTCAACGTATCATGTCAAAAATACTCTGAGGGATGATGGTGATGGTGGTGGTGGTGGTGATGACAATGACAATGATCATATTGAGCATGTCTTGAGCACCTTCAGGATATCATTCAGTGTAATAAGCACTTTTCACATATTATATCTTATAACCTTCACAACAAATCCCATTTTACATACAAATAAGACATGGATAGGTTAACTGGCTCTTGTTCCTCTGTTCCCCCACTTTCTGCCTGCCTTCCTTCCTTCCTTCCTTCCTTCCTCCCTTCCTTCCTTCCTTTCTATCGGCTCTATCAAATATTTATTTGACTCTTTGGATTCTAGGTCTTTTGCTATATGTAAGAAATACAACATTGACTAAAACTCTATTCAGTATGCATCATAGACATGCCAAGTGCCCATCGACCCACGAATGGATT
>CAUYRH010162712.1:0-19783 GCA_963574655.1 Perodicticus potto | reverse complement strand
GTGCAATCAAGGGGTACAATGTGCTGGTTTCATATACAATCTGAAATGTTTTCATCAAACTGTTTAACATACCCTTCATAGCATTTTCTTAGTCATCATCTGTATTTTGATAATACAGTGAAGTAACCCAAAAGGCCCCCTTTAGGTCTACTGTGCACATTTGCTTAAGCACTGAAACACAATTCTGTGCATCTTCCACTAAGAACAATAAATGAAGTATTGTAAATGGGGAGACAGATAAGAATTGTGAAATTTAAAAAAAATTTCCTTCCCCCCACCATCTGCCACAAATCTTACTGATAGTGTAAGATAAAATTGGATAAAATTATTATTTGGTAAATTTAAGGGAAACCAAGGTAATAACTTATCTTTTAAACCACTATATTTTCAGCAGTGTAGAACTATAAACAGGGTTTGATAAAGGCATAACTTTGCCTCTAGAGACAAATATTATAAAATTTAGTTTGGGAAACTTAAGAGCTCTAGATTTTTTTAAGTCTGAAAGAGTAGCAATTCATATGCTGGCAGACATTTTGTTTGACCTTCATGAAACAGAAGGAAGGGTATAAATTGGAAAAATTGCTTATTTCCACATATATAAACATGTTCTTCACGTCTAAACTGAAAAATGGTATTTATTGCATTAAGAAAAAACCGCATCTTTTTTCTAGTAAGAGTTCCAGGAAAAACAAAAAAAAATTTACTAAAATATTTAATCCTTCTTTTGTATGTGACTCACAGTTTCCTTTTTGCTCCTGACAAACTTAAGTGTCTTTGTATCTGTGTGTCAGCCTGCCTAAGGCTTCCCTCCTTCCGTCTCCCAAAGACAGAGCCGTGGGGACACTTTCAAGAGTCAGTTAAGGAGAATGCGAACACTTAGAACCCACACCTGTTACTCCCCTATCTTTTCCAAAAGGGTTTCTTATTCAGTTTGAGACTGAGAGCCTTTGTGTAGGAGTCCAGAATATTTTAACATTTCCTGCGTCATCTGCAGCTCAGAGCCAAAAGCATAGCCCTAGTTTCTTCCAAGATGCTTTATGAGCAAAGAATCATGTGCTCTGCAATCATTCTTAGTTAAAGATGCTTCAGGTTTCACACTTTGGGGACAGAGAAGGAAAGTACATTTTCTACTGACACTCTAGTTCACATGATATATATTCTGGAATCCTCATTTTCAGCTAGATTGTGATTTTCCCAATGCCAAGTTGGAAGGGCATGTTAAAATGCGCAAGTCTATTTGGCAAATGACTGTGGGCATTAGTACGTCTAAGACATGGTATAGCTTGTGCCTTCCTTGCCTCTGGCTTCTTTTCCCCCTGCCATTTCCTATCTTGATGCTGCCCTCCCACAGGCTTGTCTTATAGACATTTTTTGTGTGTTTTTCCCTCCTCTCAAAATGAATTACAAAGAAAGTATTTGTTCACTCACACTGACTAAAAATAGCTGAAAGCTCCACCTTTCCAAGTAAATTCACATTTAAACAAGGCCTTAAAGTAAATGCCTGTGCTTTTCAGTAGATTGAGGAGCTGGAAGCCAGAGCTTTGTGCTGTATGGTTCTACTTTGACCCTAATTAGACCTCACGCCATCATCACCAAGTTGATACTATGTTAAACATATTTCTTTTTTTTCGATCTTAACCCTTCTGTAATGGATGAAGCAGAAGGGGACCAAACAATCTAAGGAAAATTCCTCTCCTCTTTATTACTCCAAAAGTCATTACAGGTTACTTAAATATCTACATACCTGTTGCGATCACTATTGGTGACTGTTATAGCAGGCATGATGTTCAATCCTGTACATACTTGTTATGCAAAATTGAATAACAAGTACTTACAGTGACAAAATAAAAAGCATAGCAGGTTCTAAATACTAGTAAGTGGAACAGATACCAAGACTTTGATCAGGGAAGGAAACAGCAGACTAGAGCAATGGGAGTTAGGAAATTTTTATTAGATTGGAGATGGTAGAGTTTGGGTAATTGACTACAGTGGAGAAAATAGCTACAGTATTCCCCCGAGCTACACACGTACAAACAGACACACATGCCCACACACACAGACTCCAGAAGTGACTCTACAGATGCCAGTGTATCTTCCCTCTCTCTGCGGCTTCTGCATGTGACAGCTGGAAGATGGTGACCACTGAATCCCAGTAAGTCTAATCCAGTACTGATTTCTTAACACACTCCATCCATTCATAATGTCCATATGCTAGATTTCCTCGGATGTCATAAGATTGAAAATGGTTAATTATCTTGTCACCGTGATTTTGGAGAAACTTCTTCTTTGGGGACATTTTATAAAGGTAGCCACATCCTAATCCTTCCAACCTTGAATGTTAGGTTACATGGCAAAAGAGAATTAAGGTGGCAGATGGAATTAAGTTTACTAATCAACTGATTATATCAAAGAGAGATTATCTTGATTAATTAATCTTGATTATCCAGGAGAGCCCAATGTAATCACAAGGTACCTTAAAAATAGAAGAGAGAACAGAAGAAAAGTCAGAGAAAGAGCCATGATGATGAAAACAGTGTCAGAGAGACACTTTGTTGACTTTACAGGTGGGAGAAAGGGTCAAAGCCAGAAAAAGGCAAGGAAACAGAGTCTTTCCCTGAGCTCCCAGTAAGGGAGGCAGCCTAGCTAAGACCTTGATTTTTGTACAGTGAGACTCATGTCAGATTTCCGAACTACAGGACTGTCAGATATTAAGTTTGTGTTCTTTATATTAAATTTGTGTTTGTATATATCTTCCAAGGAATGACAATCTGGATGACAGGGATGGATGACTATAGATATTAAGAGTCTAACTTATAGCTCCATAGGTCATAGGCTGGTGACCAGATTGCCGTCAGAGGCTTGATTCACGCAATACATCCAGTGTTGGCAGGTGGGGTAGGTCATTTGGAAGGAGAAATACCAGTCTTTTGAGAGAATTCAGAGCCCTATGAACATCATATTATATGATTGGCCTTCTTTGACCAAATCCTCCCTGAGCACAGGTGCTAAGAACAAGGCATTGCATGAGTCCAAGTCCACCGATTTTCAGTTCAGGCTGTGACAACTGATGATACATTGAGTGAGGAATTTCCACATCTCATCTCATGGACACCCTGTTGCTTTCTACACATTTTTGTATTTTAAGCCTTATTCCTGGAATTAATGTCTGATGTTTCTGGTGAATCATATAATTTCAAGGAAGGCTGTTCCCTTTCACTTTAGCATGGAGAAGTAGAGAAAAAAAATTTCCCAGCATTTGCCTGGGATAGAAATCGAGAAAAAATTCTCTGGAGGATTCTAATCCTTTCCTCCACTAGGTCTGAGGTCCTGCTTGGTGGCAAGGCCATGCATGTGGACTCTGGAGAACATATTTCACTATGTAGACTGGGACCAGGACAAACTGGGACCCAGTTCTTCTGAAGATGAACTTCAGAAGGTTGTCTTGGTCCATAGGTGGTCCTGAGTTGGAGTTAATTCAAGAGTGCTTGGGTGGTTTTTTGTTCCCTTAAGTTCTTGTGGCTCTCAGGGTTGAGGTTAGAAGAATAAGGAACTGAAAACAAGCCATGAGGAATAAATAGTGAGATGAATGGATGTATTTTAAAAGAGAAGGGGATGGGGAAAATAAGGCCTGCCATAGATTCTTAAGTCCTTCAGGATAAGCCCAGGCCTAGATTCTACTTAAACCCTTAGTATGATCCTGGTTTCACCTTCTTACATACCATTTAATCTTCTTCTAGTCCTCTCAAGAACCCAATCTTCTCTTGAACCACCTTTGAATCTATATTGAATGTCTTTATGAAGTTTAAGGTGTGATAGCTGGTCATACATGCATATATGTGTGCACTTGCTCACAATGTTACCCTTCTAAAGGATCTCTGCATTTTATCCACCAGAAAAAAGGAGTTCTCTAAAATATAATTTCAATATAAGATAGTTAATGAGGGGAGAAATTTTGTGGTTTAAGTCCTCAGGAGATTATGATTCACAGTAAAGTTTGTAAGCTACACCACTGACTGTGTTCCTTGGGCAAGTTTCTTAAATGGTCTGAGTCATGCCTTCTCCATCTGAAAACTTTCACAGGGTTGTTAATAAGGATCAGACAATGTAAAATGTATGGTTTGGGAACAATTAAAAAATTGAATACTACCAGGGGAATGCTAGAAGAATAATAAATCACTTAGATTTTTTTTCTGAGCAGATTTTGCAAGTGTTGAAGAGAGGAAGACCAACTCTTCTTTAAAAAAAAAAACTCAGAAGGAAGATTTTAGAAAAAAATAAGAGAAAAAAAGTGGATTCAAAAAGTGTATTCAAAAGTCTCTGTGAGGAGATGGAGTTTATATCTTCTTTCAAAAGTGGGTATTTTGGATGCTTTTCTCTGTGATTAGCTCCTCTTTGTCCCAGGATGAAATCTTCAATACAATCCTGGCTATCAACACTTTTGAACTCAGAGCAGAGAGTAGGGAGGGCAGGATTTGGTAAGTGAGAGCCCGGTTAGTCAAGGTTAGTCTGACTCAGTTACATTTGTGTTACTTATAAAGCAATTAGTCAACACATACATCATAAATCATTATGAGCCAGAGCCCTGAATTCATAGTCAGACCTAGAAGTTTGACCTGGAATAAAGTTACTTACATTTATTGAGTTTTAGTGTTTTCATCTGCTAAAATAAAAATTATAGTAACTCTCTTATTAGGTTATCTGAGGATTAAGTGAGATATATATGGTGTTTATACAGTGTTGGACATTAAACAGTGTAAACAATAGTTGCTAGTTACCAAAGTCATCGTCATTGTCGTCGTCATTATCATTACCATCATCATTCTAACCAGATAGCTGATAAATTCTGCTATGACCATCCCATTCTGGCCAATTTATTCCTATTAGTTTCTGACTCTAATTATATTAGAAATCCTAATTATAGAGCATTCCACCCAACAATAGCAGAATGTATATTCTTCCTAAAGACACACGAAATATTTTTCAAGATAGACTATGTCCTGGACCATAATATAAGTCTCAATAAATATAAAGTGATTCAAATCTCAAAAATACATTCTCCAACCTTGATAGAATTAAATTAAAATTAATAACAGGAGATCTCTGGAAAATCTCCCACATATTTAGAAACAAAATAACACACTTATAAATAATCCCTGGGCATAAGGAAATCAAAAGGGGAATTAGGTTTTGAACTAAAAGAAACAAAATTATAATATATCTAAATTTGGGGTTCCTACTAATAAATATTTAAAAGGGAAGTGAGAGCACTAATCATATGCATTAGAAAAGAGGAAGAGCTCAGTTTTCAGTTTAAGAAACTAAAATAAGAGTAACTTAAATCCAAAATTAAGAAGAATAAGGGAAATAATAAAGATGTAGCAGAGATCAGTATAATAGAAAACAGAAAAATATAGAAAATAAATGAAACCAAAGTTGGCTCTTTGAGAAGATAATTTGTTTTTAATTTTAATAGATTTAGGGGGTACAAGTGGTATTTTGACACATGGATGAATTGTGTAGTTGTGAGGTCAGGGTTTTTAATGCATCTGTCACTTGAGTAGTATACAGTATACATTATAGGTAATTCTTTCTTTTTTTTTTTTTTTTTTTGCAGTTTTTGGCTGGGGCCAGGCTTGAGCCCACCACCCCTGGTATATGGGGCTGGAGCCCTACTCCTTGAGCCACAGGTGCTGCCTTTTTATAGGTAATTTTTGATCCCTCATTCCCTGATCCTCCCCTCTTCTGAGTCTCCAAATTTCATTATACCACTCTGTATAATCATGTATAACCAACATTTAGCTCCTACTTATAAGTAAGTACCTGTGGTATTTGATTTTCCATTCCTGAGATACTCCACTTGGTATTATGGATTATGGCTTCCAGTTCTATACATGTTGCTGCAAAAAACATTATTTCATTTCTTTTTATGCTGAGTAGTAGTCCATGGTGTATACATATGTATTTCACTACATTTCCTTCATTACTCACCAGTTGATGAGTACTTAGGTTAATTCCATATCTTTGCAATTGCGAATTGTGCTATGATAAACATACAGAAGGTGCCAAAAAAATTTATACACAATTTAACAAAGGAAAGAAGTATATTAAATTTGTAATACTCAAGTCACATTTGACTTCTGCAATTAGAAGAGGTGTTCAATGTTAGTTATATTATCTTTTGTTGTCGGTATATATTATGCAATTTTAATACAGTTTTTTTTCTTTCTTAGGGATAATAAGGGAATATTATGAACAACTTAACGTCAACACATTTGACCACATATTTAAAATGGTCAAATTCCTTGAAAAATAAAAACTAACAAATCTCACTCAAGAAGGAATAGGTACTTTGGATATACCAATATATATTAAAGGAAATACATTTTTATTTAATAAAAACCCCAAGAAACAAAAATTTTCCCTACAGAAAATTTATATCCAGATGGCTTCACTGGCAAATTCTAACAGATTTAAGGAAGAAATAGTGCTAATTCCAGAATATGGACTCTTCCAGAGTCTAGACAAGGAAATAATATTTCAAACTCATTTCATGAAGGCAGCATTACGTTAACCTCAAAACTTTAAAAAGACATTCCAAAAAAGACATTACAGACAATTATTGTTCATGAATGTAGGCACAAATATTTTAAATAAAATTTTAGCAAGTTAAATCGAACCATATATAAAAAGAATAATAAATCATGATCAAATGGGATTTAGTCTTTAGAGCATAAGTTTGGTTTAACATTCAAATATTGATCAATGCATTCCATTACATTACAAGCTGAAAAAGAAAAACCATATGATTATTTCAGTATAGCAGAAAAAAGTGAAATGATTCAATATCCATTTTCAATAAAAATTCTCAGCAAACTAGACTTATAAGGGAACTTTTCTAATTATAAAGAGCATCTGCAAAAATCCTACAGCTAATATCAGAATTAATGTTGAAAAACTGAATACTTTCTTTCCTAAGATCAGGCGCAAGGCAAGGATGTCTGCTGTTACCATTTCTATTCACCACTGTACTGGAGATTCTAGCCAGTTCAATAAAGCAAGAAAAAGGAAATAAAAACCATCCAATTGGAAAGAAAAAGTTATAACTGTCTTTATTTAAAGATACATGATTATCTATCTAAAAAAATCTGGATGGAATGTACCAAAAAGCTATTAGAAGTAGTAAGTGAGGTTAGCAAGGTTGTAGAATATAAGCTCAATATACAAATATCAATTGTACTTCTATGTTCTAGCAGTGAAAAGTTGGCAACTGAAATTAGAAAAATAAGATGCACAATAGCATTAAAATATACATGTAAGAAATACTAGGAGATAAATCAGACAAGATATGTACAAATCCTCAAATAACACAATTTTGTTTTATATGGTTTCATTATAACACTGATGAGAAAACAATCTGATTCCTAGTGGAAGCCACTGTGTGTGTGGAGTATGCATGTTCTTCCCATGCCTGTGTGGATTTTCTCTGGATATTCCAGTTTGTTCCCACATGCCAAAGATGCGCACATTCTAAGATGGTCTCTGAATGTGTGTGGGTGTGTGTGAGTACTCTTTGTAATAGAATAGCATCCTAACCAGCTTCAGTTCCTACCTGGTGCTCTGAGCTGCAGGGTGGGCTCCAGTCACCCACAACCCTGAACTGGAATAACTGGGTAAATAATGATCTTACTTATTTTCATTAATCTTTCTCAAATGTATGTATGACTCATATTTATTTCAATATTTAATATTAGAAGCAATTTGGTCTGTGTTTAAAAGTTTGGTGATTTTTTTGAGACCAGAATTTAACTCTTATTTATACCAAATAGCCCATGGTTGGCTCGGCACCTGTAGCACAGGAATTATGGCACCAGCCAATGCACCAAGACTGGTGGGTTACAGCCTGACCAGTTAAACAACAATGACAATTGCAACAAAAATATAGCTGGGCATTG
Source organism: Perodicticus potto (assembly GCA_963574655.1). Lineage (NCBI taxonomy): Eukaryota > Metazoa > Chordata > Mammalia > Primates > Lorisidae > Perodicticus > Perodicticus potto. The sequence continues at coordinate 11,831 of CAUYRH010162712.1, read as the reverse complement.
TGGTGTGTGCCTATAATCCCAGCTACTTGGGAGGCTGAGGTAAGAGAATCACTTAAGCCCAAGAATTTGAGGTTGCTGTGAGGCAACCAAGGGTGACATAGTGAGACTCTGTCTCAAACAAAACAAAACAAAACAAATAAACAAATAGCCCATGGTAAGATTGGTTTCATTATAAGTCATTTTTCTTAAATTTGCAGTGTCTAAGAACTTACTGACAACATTAAATAAGGACTTACTCTAATAGGTGTAGTTCACTGTGTATCAGTTATACTTCATTAAAACTGTTAAAAACAAAATAAAATGAAATAAAATATGGTAGGGAAGGTCTTAGTTTGAGTATAAGATATGCACTACATTTGACTTTTTAGAAAATGTTTTAGCCACTGACACACTCCTTCGAATTATTTATACATTTTCAATATACTGAATTTGGAGCAGTGAACTTAAGCTTTTGGGGGGGGATAACACAATTCATAAAATTCTGTTGAAATTATGGCTCTTAAAAATAGGACTAATTCAGGGTGGTGCCTATGGCTCAGTGGGTAGGGGCCAGCCCCATATACCGAGGGTGGTGGGTTCAAACCTGGCCCTGGCCAAACTGCAACAACAACAACAACAAAAATAGCTGGGCGTGTGGTGGGCACTTGTAGTCCCAGCTACTCAGGAGGCTGAGGCAAGAGAATCACTTAAGCCCAAGAGCTGGAGGTTGCTGTGAGCTGTGATGCCACAGCACTCTACTGAGGGTGACAAAATGAGACTCTATCTCTAAAAAAAAAAAGACTAATTGAATGATAGCTTTATTCAATGCCTCAATTAGTCTTTGGTAACAAATCAAGCGTCTTAAAAAGGCACCTTTCAGAGAAAATAGTTAAACTTTTTCTATACACTTTCCAACTTCTGAATTAATTTTTCTGCTGAAGAGAAGGCCTGTCCTATGGAATATTTTTAACTTTAATTTCAAGTATGTACTGTGGAATATTTTTCACATTTTGGTACTTAAGGGAAGAGTCATATCTTGATGTGCTTGCATTGCCAGAAATAATGATTTAATAAGCTTAAAACCAATATTCAATTGTTTATTATAAGTAGGTTAGGAATTGAATTAAGAAAATGATTGCAGATTATGGGCAAAAGGGAACAGAAATGAGAGAAGTGGATCAGAGAAACCCAAAATCTGTTATAAAGCTATAGCCTGAAGCCTGGTATTCTTCAAATGGAGGAATTGTCTTGCTGGAGCTTCACCCCTCCCCTAGTACAACTCAGCTCAGAGGTCACTGAGCACTGGGAGACAAGGCTTGCTGAGGGCGGGGCTGCCCTCTCTGGGAAAGTTAGTGCATTTTGGGAGTTGGCGAGGGAATGCAGAATGCATTGGAGACAGGATGAGTGTCTAAACCTTGCTGAGAGAGAAAAAGTCTCTCAGAAAAAGATAAGCAGAAAAATATCTCCTTTCTTCTGTCATCTCAGAATGGGAAGAAGCACCAGCTCGTCTGAGTGCAAGGCTTCCTGGGGGTTAATTGCCACTTCTGAGATTTGTGTGCATGGGGTCTGCTTTAACAACTGCTCCTGGACTGTGTTCCTTGTCCCATACTCTGTTTGTGTTAAAATCCTAAGTAACTTAGAGTAATAATAGTAAGAGGTAAATCAGTCTAATTAACATAGTTAAAGAAATACTTTGGATAGAAAATGCAAGCCCAGCAAGAACCATGATCTAAGGGTTTAGCCTTCCCCTTTAAGATTGATGATTAAAACAGTGATGTATGTGATAAAAATAGAGCTAACCTGAAGCAAGGGGCTTCCAACACTCCTCATGCTTGGAGGTGGACAGTCCCCTTGACCCAACTCTTTAAACTTTCTCCTTGTGTCTTGACTCCTAATTTTCCCTCATCCTCTCATCTCCACCAGTCACTGGGAAAGAACACACTGTGTAATTTGGGGCTGGTCCCCAATGTTAAGTGTCTAATGGCTATTATATCAGACAGCATGAGTGTTAATCAAGGAAATATTTTGTTTTCATTTTCTCATTTCCCATTATTCTCCCATTAGAGGCATTATTACATGATGTAATTTTCAATCTCAATTTTGTATTATCCTTAATACATTTAGTTATCATATCAAATTATTCTTTTTTCCTTAGCTTCAAAGTACAATAATTTTTTTTTTTTTTGAGACAGAGCCTCAAGCTGGATAGAGTAGTAGCTGGGACTACCCTGGATAGAGTGCCATGGCATCACAGCTCACAGCAACCTCCAATTCCTGGGCTCAAGCGAATCTCCTGCCTCTGCTTCCCAAGTAGCTGGGATTACAGGCGCCAGCCACAACGCCCAGCCATTTTTTGGTTGCAGCTGTCATTGTTGTTTGGTGGGCCCGGGCTGGATTCAAACCCACCAGCTCAGATGTATGTGGCTGGCGCCTTAGCCCGTTGAGCCACAGGCATTGAGCCAAAGTATAATAATTTTTAAGCTGTAGTAGAGACAGAGTTTAGAAAATACAGCATCATAAGGCCAAAACACAGAATGTTACTAATTCCTTGTCAGTGATTGTTACTTAAAAACTTCAAATTATTCAGCTATTATAAACTTTTACCTTCTAAGAATAATTTATTCTTCTTAGTTGAAGAATTTCTTTGTCTTTCATCATCAGGGTATGTTTTTCAATTGGATTTAGAATGTCTTTCCTTTTGGAATCCTGTTCCGTATTTTATTTCAGTGGGTAGCTGTGGCCAAAAGGGCCCATGGATACCTATCCTACCAGGAAGATATGCCCTCACTTTTGATTCAAAAGAGTCCTTCTATTCTAAAAATTCTGTTTGCAGCCCTTGTTGTCACACTTGGCTCCATAGTTTAGAAAGCCGTGATCATGGCTATTCCACCTCAGCCTTTAAAATATATCAGGCTTTCATACACTACATACAAAAATGAGTAGCAGTCACCTGCTGGCAAATGCTCCCTGTCCTGGGACCACCATCCTACTTGCCCAGACTGCTCCTGCCTTCTTGCATTCATCATGACCTCAGAACCCTTAATGCGGTACTCTTTCATTTTTTTAAAAGTAAATTTATTTCAGGTTAATGTGAGGGTACAAACAACCAGATCAAAATATTTGATTTTGTTAAGTAGAGTCCATCTTGCAGTTATGATTCCCACACAAAAGGTGTGCCAACGCCCCCACCCCATGCCCATTCAGTGAGAGAACCCCAACCCCTCCCATCCCTCACCACCCCTACCCCCAACTTGAATTGAAATGAGTTGTTCACCTAATTGGGTATGCATCAGATCATCTACTGGCTTCATATTAGTATTGAGTACATTGGATAATTGATTTTTCTTTCTCATGATACTTTACTAAGAAGAATGTATTTCAACTCTATCCAGGATATTAGAAAAGGTAAGTCACCATCTTTTTTCATGGCTGAATAGTATTCCATGGTGTGTATGTACCACGATTTGTTAATCCATTCCTGAATTGATGGGCGTTTAGTTTGTTTCCATGTCTTGACAATTTAAATTGAACTTTGATAAACAATCTAGTGCAAATGTCCTTATGATAAAATGGTTTTTTTCTTCTGGGTAGATGCCCAGTAGTAGGATTGAGGAGTCAAATGGGAGATCTAATTTGAAATCTTTGAGGATTCTCCATACTACTTTCCAAAGGGGCTATATTAGTTTGCAGTCCCACCAACAATATAAGAGTGTTCCCTTCTCTCCACATCCTCACCAGCATCTGCAGCTTTGGGACTTTGTGAAGTAGGCTATTCTCACTGGGGTTTGGTGATATCTCAGGGTGTTTTTGATTTCCTTTTCTCTGATGATTAGGGATGATGAGCATTTTTTTCATATATTTGTTAGTCATTCATCTGTCTTCCTTAGAGAAGGTTCTATTCATGTCTCTTGTCCAGTGATAGATGGGATTTTTAGCTTTTCTGGTTGTTGACTAATTTGAGTTCTCTGTAGACCCTAGTTATCAAGCTTTTGTCCAATTTGTAATATCCAAATATCTTTTCCCATTCTGAAGTTTGTCTGTTTGCTTTGGTTGTTGTTTCCTTAGCTGTACAGAAGCTTTTCAGTTTAATTAAGTCCTATTCATTAATTTTTGTTGTTGTTGCAATTGGCACAAAAATCTTCTTCATAAAATCTTTCCCCAGGCCAATATCTTCCAGTGTTTTCTCCACACTTTCTTTAAGGATTTTTATTGTTTCATGCCTTAGATTTGAATCTTTTATTCATCTCAAATCAATTGTTGTGAGTGGTACTCTAACTTTCAAGATCTTTCTCTGGCACATCCTCCTGTTCAGAATCCCTTCTCTAGTTGAATAACTTATATTTCCCATTCAGATCTTGAATCCATCCATTTTTAAGTCATTTGAAGCTTAAGTAAAAAAATATTCCCTCCACCTGTACATGTCAGCTAGGTACTCAGCACCCCATGAAGAAAGCAGAATGCAGACAAAACAGGAAAGGCACACTTCCCAGCTTAGTTATGTGCAGCTCAAGCTGTAGAGAAGCTTGTTTCTAGACCAACAGAAAAGATTCTTTCTAGTTTTTTATAAGCATCAATTATTAATTACCTCAAGATTATGAAGTCAAAAATATCTGGAGGTCAGGATGCCTTTAAACAAATTGATGAATGACTTTTAAATATCAGGCATTTAAGGGGCAAGTAATTCTCTGTGCTATAAAAAGTATTGTGGAAGAGAACTTCATGCTCTGGCCAAGTATACCACCTTTGGAGAAGGATACTTATCCAGTTGGCTTATGGTCTAATTCAGGACAGTAACTATAGAAACAAGATGTGGGATAAAAACGTGGATGACTGGATCTCCCATTTCAAATGAGTCATATTAAAAATTATTTTCTTAGCATTCCCTAAAATAAACCAGGCATGCCTTTGAATAAATTGCATACATGTAAGCTATTAAAAAGATCTCCTAGTATATAGTACCTTATGTAGAGACTGAAAAATGTGAACTGATAGGAAAATGACTGCACAGAATTTACCTCTAAGATTTGAGAGATTTATGTGTTTTAATAGAAATCTCTTTTTAGATAATGTAATTAATGTTGAACCTTTAAGTCACATATGACTAAAAAATATGAGCCTGACTTAGATCAGTGTTCTAGATGTCTTCTAGTCTTGTGGACTTTATCCATTTCCCCAAGGAGGAAATGTATATAAAGAAATGATGTCATATGATCACTGAACCAAAATTCTAGCACGGTCTACTATTGTGCAGAGAAGTAAAGCAGAGAGCAGATTCTCAGATTCCCATTTCACATATTTTGACACGTGTTTTTGACACAACTTCTGTCTGTGGGGTTTGTTTGTTTTACCTCACCTTGTTCCAGAAACAAATTAAAACAACTTACAAAATCACATAAATTAGGAGTCCAAGTAAAATAAGCAAGAAATATGGGTGGGGATGAAAAACGAATCCAGGAATGATGTCAAAAAATGTACATCACAAAGACCTATACACTTCGCATGGGTGGCGGGTGCATTTGGCTCTGATTTTCTAGCAATCAACGTGGAAAGAAAAACCTGGTTACAACGCTCCAAAATAAACACAGAGGTTTAGAACAAAATCATGACTTTTTTTGTTTGACACAGAAAAGAGAGGCTTTCTCCAGGGCTTTTTTCTTTTTATTTAATAAGATACTATATGATTTAATAAGCAACGTCCAGCATCACTCTTACTATATACAATAAAGGGTTTTATAACTGATGTTTGCAGTAAACCTCAATGGAGGCCTTCTACCAAATACACTAAAGCATGCTCTAATAAAATATTTTCAGGTGGGCCAATATATTGTCAAGAACTGTGAAAGGTCTGAGATTTTACCCTATGTGCAAGATAACATACATAGCTAATGGATGTTGGCAGGCGACACAAGACACCTGGGCCCAAGACGATGACTGGCTTATTACTCAAAGCAATAGCAAAAGCATGACTATCAGCATGTGCAACAGTCCTAGGAGCCCTAATTTCCACAGGACAAAACTGGGGTACAGCTTTTCACAGGACAAAACATGGGTACATACCCATGACATGGATTGTAATACAGGAAAGGAATGACAAATTTAAGGAACTTGATCCTTTTCTATTTTAAAAGATTCATGCCTTCCCTTTGCCTCAGAGGGTGACATTACTTTTACTATAAGGGAGAGCAAAAAACATTATTTTAGAAAGATAGTCTCAAGTGCAGAGAATTAGAGCCTCACTCATAAGATGTGCAGAAAAATAGAGACGCTTGGAGAATTGTCTCTCGTCAACTGTATATGGTGGGACATACTCAAGCATTCTCTGGCTTAATCCAGAACTAACCTTTAGATTACTTGGAGGAACTGATGAATTATGTTTCTTTGGACATTTATTCATGAGATATTTACTGCATTCTTACATTCTAGGCACTAGGGAGTGTAACAAACAAAAGAGGCGTGGCCATTACTCCTCCCTGGTGTGAGGAAAGCTCTAACATTTTCACCATCTTCCCTGAGTGCTGTTGTTTATCAGACTAGCTAAGGTAATTTAAACATCTTTTTTTCTGACAAAAGAATCAGTGATTGGCCCTTATTTAATTAGCGTCCAGTCATTTCCAAAACTGCAAATAACAATTGCTAATGCAAATGGGATTTTGTTGGCCAAGCAGAGGCTGATTCCAGAATTCCATGACCTAACTCTTGCACCAGCCCCTCATACTGTTTTGAAGAACCAGCCTTCTTTTCAATATTTCTGCTGGATTTGTTCCCCTCTGAAAACCTGTCATTTCCTACTAACACAATGGCCTCGTTGACTGAATGTGATGGCAATGGCATATAGTAGCAGAACCAGCAGTGCCAGCTGGGTAAAGGTCCTAACTCAAGTTTGAGCAAGCTGTCTATTCAAGTAAAAAATCAGAGATGAAAAAGACCTGTTAAATAACCTAGTTGCGTCTGTAGCCAGTGCCAGAGCATTCCTATGGTGAGAGCATAGACCAAGCCAGCTCTAAATGACTTTAACAATGTGCTTCCTCACGCTTTATTTGGAAGATGGGGCTGTCTCGTCATTTTTATTTTCTTTTGGTAAGCTTTCTAACCAGAATTTCATTTGGCCAGCATTATTACATTTCCCTCTTACTGTTTTTGGTTCAGTTACAGCCCCCCAATGAAAGAATCTATTTTCAAAGTGTTGGTATAAATATACAAACAGTATTTAAAGTACTGTATTAACACAGCCATTTTGGCAATGTGACTATATGTTTTGAGCAGTGTGATACAAGGGAAGAGGGCACACACCAGGACTTTCCAGGTAAATATCCCCAGGTTAGAAGTATAGTTTAATTTGGGACATGATTATTATTGTCATTATTGTTGTTTGTGGTAACTAATGCTTAGTAAATCCTTCTTGTGTATTAGGCACTATGGTAAGTACTTTCTAAAACTTCTTGCTAGAAAACTTATGAAATTGGTATTATCATCTTTTTTTAGAATTTAAATTTTAGTAACCAAGAGTGGAAGCATTGTGGTTAAATGACCTGCTTAAAATGACAACACTGTGACCTGACTCTTTACCTCACCTCTCTGTGCTCAATTTCTCTCTCTGTAAAGTGGGGATGTTGACAATGTCTGCCCTATTGATTGTTTTGAGAAATAAATGTCTTAGTATGAGTAAATTGATTAGATCAGTGCTTGGCATGAGGCAAGCATCTGTACAGATAACCTTTGGATGACACATAGATATATTGACAACATAGGCTTGGGGCCTGTGGCTCAACAGGCTAAGGCGCCAGCCACGTACACCTGAGCTGGCGGGTTCGAATCCAGCCTGGGCCCACCAAACAACAATGGCTGCAACCACAAAATGGCCGGGCGTTGTGGCGGATGCCTGTAGTCCCACCTACTTGGGAAGCAGAGGCAGGAGACTCACTCCAGCCCAGGAATTGGAGGTTGCTGTGAGCTGTGATGCTACAACACTCTATCCAGGGTGACAGCTTGAGGCTCTGTCTCAAAAAAAAAAAAAAAAAAAGATATATTGACAACATTTGTAGACGAAGTTTGTCCAAGTTCATCTCACTACTAAGTAGCATACTAATTTAAACCTTGGTCAGTTGTATTCCAAAGCTCATCATATTATTAACCATCAGAACATACCAGTTTAGTCAGGACATTTAACTTGTCTGAGCCCCACACTCTCTGGTTTTTCTCATTGTTAAAATCAGGATATCACCAGATGTCCTTCACTGCCACTATGTAGATTAAAATGCAGTAAAGTAGGTAAAGAACCAGGCCCAGAGTCAAAGATTAAATAGTATTAATGCTCTCTCTGTATTTCTTCATCAACATCTATAGAACATATGCGTGTACTGTATGTGTATCAGGCATATACATAGATAGTATGTTATACATAATGTATAGCTGTGTATCCAAGGACTGACTTGTGATTTTTTCTCATAATATTAGAATTGCAGAATGACTCAAAGTGTATTTTTATGTGTTTACTCCCATTTAAAAGAAATGGGTTGGTTTACCAGATAATTAAAAACAGTTTCCTTCCTAACAAGGTTTTATTTTATATTTTTAACATTTTGACAGTTTTAAGTCGGTCTTTCCTGAATTCCCTAAAGTAGTGCATCTAACATTGCAAAACCGCCGAAATGCTTTTTCTTTCACAAATACAAATTGGCCATAATTTCCAGTTTTCTATCACAGAGGAAAGGGAAGAGGCAGACAATTATAACTTAGCAGAGGGAAATGTGATGATATGTTTTTGCTGTTGTGCTTTTTTCCCCTCTTGGTGTGTGTGGGAAAGGGTGTGATGTCATCTTGTCTCCACCCCCTGTGAGTAAGCCCACAGCTCAGCTAAGTGCAGCGCCCGCCTCTGTCACCGGGAGACAGTCCACTTAAATGCAGCTCCAGGGTTGCGAGGCACCCACCAGCATCTTTCCCCGTGTGAGGTGGCAAATGCAACATGCTCTCCAGCTTGGGGTGTCTACTTGTCTGTGGAAGTATTGCACTAGCCCTGGGAAATGCACAGAAATTGCCAAAAGGCAAGTAGCCCTGATGTTTTATGTTCTAAAGTAGTTTTAAGATAGACTGGTTTTTAAGTGCTGATATTAAATATGATCTGCTTTTCCATCTGGGGGGGAATAGAGTTATTCTGCAGAGAGCCAAAGTTCAAATGTGGGAAGGGAGTGCTTAAACTTTTATTTTCCCCTTCTCTGTTACTTGCGTCTCAGTTGCAACTCTTGATGGCAAAAATGAAAACCAACTTCTTATTAAGTTGAGCAGATGTTCATGGGAACTTGAACAGTATAGTTTCAAAGTGTAGTATTTGTATATGGAATCATAACATGTAAATAGCTGTTGTATTCTATTGAAATTAGTTGTTTGGTATTTTTATCACCCTCCCAGGATTAGCTTAAGGTTCAAAAGAGGCCAGTTCTGAAGCCTTGAATTTTTGGTGTGAACTTCAAACATACCTGTGAACTATGAGGCTGAGGGAGTCCAGGCTGCTCAGCTCAAAGTGCAGTCATGTGCTAATTTGTAGACACTTCCGTCCAGCAGAGTTTGGAAGAGTGTTTGATCTGCTGGACAAGACACTCCCCCTTTTCCTGGCTAAGTCGCTCTCGTTTTAGTGTTGGTATTTTGTTTACAAATGTTATCAGAAGAAAATTAAAATGTCCATATTTAGACCCTAAAAAAAAATTCCTTGAGCCCATCAGAACCCAAAGGAGAGGCTCCTGCCTCTCTCCTGTGTTTGAGCGTAAATGTTGTATGTACTTTTGTTCCTCTGCAGAGGCACTTTTCTAAGCCAACTCTAGGTCTGCGAAGGCTTTTTATGGTTGCAGACTGCTGTAGTCAGCAGGATTATGAAAAACAGACTGGAATTTACCGTACAGTTATGATGGAAAGTACTGGAGGTAATGCTGAGCTACATGCTTGTCAAAAACTGGTATGCCTTCTGTCTGAAAGAAAGGCTGATAGTGTCCGTATATCCAAAAGATCATTCTTAGGTCCGCTCTCTGAATATTTGATTTCAAGATCATCTTGACCTAAGTCAAAACTGTTCCTTCCTCTGTGGGTAAAGTGAAACTTGCATCCAGAATGTGAAGGCTGAAACATTTTGCTAGTTGATACTTTACACGATGGGAAAAGTAAAAAAAAAAAAAAAGACTGTGTAAACCTCAACTCTGAGGAAATAACTGTGCAAAGGAAAATTAATACAAAAACTACTATGGCTCTTTTCCTTCTACTAAGGATTTTATTCCTTGATCACAGTAAAAGTGGGTTTTTTAAACAAACCATTTATGAGTCTCAAACATTCAGAATTAATTGTTGCTAATACTTATGGAATATCTAACTATGATACACCATTCAGGCAGAGTCTGGGGGTTTTTCTCAGGGTCATTGCCTGCAGATGGCTTGCTTTTACCTTTTATCCCCTGTGTAGGGATGATAGCCTTACTTTTGTTACTGTAAACTTCTGCAAATTCCAAGTGCCTTAATTGTGTTGCAGTCACTGGATATAAATCTCTTGACATACGTTTCCTTTATTTTTAACGGCAAAGAAAAAAAACTCACATAGTTGTCAAAATAGCCAAAAACCTTTTGCCTTGTTCATTGCACATTAGTCTGAAGTGTTTTCACCCAGGTTTCTTTTGTAAATTAAAAAAAAAATTCATAGTTTTGCTAATTTTAATAATAAAACCCATTTAATTTTAACTACAAAAGAAATGGCAAATCTCCTTGATTTTATTGCTGTGTTTTTTCTTTAGTATGGCATCTATCAAGGAACGTTCTTTTAGCTAAAGTCACCTTTTCCAAAACTGTGTACCAGGCATGGGTGCACTGTCCCACAAGGGGTGGGATTAGGGAAGAAAGGCAGCTGCTTTCTGTCAAGAACTTGGGGTACTTTTGCTGCTTTGTCTTTTTGAGGGCAGTCACACTAATTGTTGAACTTTTTTAACCCATTGTTTTTTAAAGTCATTTGACAAAGAATCCTCTTTCAGGAGAACAGCTATGATGCCTTACAGTAAGGGGCTTATCTGTCACAGAACACATTTGGGGAAAAGGAAGGTTAAAAAAGAAAAAAAGAGATAAAAAGCTTTTTCTTTTCTTGTTCTCTCCTACTTCAGAATTAGTTAAATAGCATTTGTGATTTAAGAGGAGATTAGAATTTTAGAGCTAGGAAGGACATTTCAGATTACGTAGTCTGGTTTAGACCTTTGGATTTATGGGTCAGTAAAAACACATGCATATTTTAATATCAGGGTTTTATTATAGAGAATATACTTGAATTTTACTATGTGAGGATGCTCAAAGCTGGGGGTCCCTATTATTCATAAAAGCAAGCCACTTTATCAGACTTATAAAATAAATGAATTTAACTTCATGAAGAAGTCCATTGTCCTTATATTTCTCATTTTACCACAGACTTATGAAAACTCTCCCACAGGCCAATATTTAGAAACCACTGAACTAGATAAACCATTTATTTTACTAATGAAAACACCCAAGGGCAAGGGAGATTTAGTAACTTTCACATGTTAATGGCAGAGCCAGGACTAGATACTGAGCTTCTGCTTCAAAATCCATGTTCTATCCTGCTTTCTGCCAGGTAAGCAGACTCCCCTGCCGGGCGTAGTGGGAATCATATTCTGCAGGTATACACGTGAAGGCTCCCCTCCCCTCAAACAAAATAGTTTCATGTAAAGTTTTTTTTTTTTTTTGAGAGGAGACAGAGCCTCAAGCTGTCACCCTGGATAGAGTGCTGTGGCATCACAGCTCACAGCAACCTCCAATTCCTGGGCTCAAGCAAGTCTCCTGTCTCTGCCTCCCAAGTAGCTGGGACTACAGGT
>CAUYRH010162711.1:0-68248 GCA_963574655.1 Perodicticus potto | reverse complement strand
CTTCCGTGAAACTGGTCCCTGGTGCCAAAAAGGTTGGGGACTCCTGTTCTACCTCATCTGGAGGCAAGATAGTGATTAATGATACAGGCTCTAGATTCAAATCCTAGGTTGTGGCACATCTAGCTCCATGACCTTTGGAAAGCCGGTTAACCTTCTGTATAGGTCAGGATAATCATTCCTGTCTTATGGGGACCATTAGAGTTATTATATGTACCGCGTCTGGCACACAGGGAGTGCTTCCAAGTGCTAGTCACTGTTATTCTTTGAGATTCTTTTTTGGTTAAAATTAGATACATTCTAACAATAAGACAGACAAAAAAGAAGCAAAAAATAAAAATAAGTAAGAGAAAAACACAAAAATACAGCAAAAACTGCCCACAAAGCCGCTCCACAGGGAGAATGACTATTAAGATAGAAAACATCCTTCCCTACCTGCACAATAATATAGAAAATACCTTCAACTACATGAGGAAAACATCTCCCCTGTAATTGGCCTTTTCACTCCTTACTACGCAGGCCATCTTTCTAAAACACTTATTTTATTCCCTGGCTCTGCCATCAATGGTTCCCTATCGCTAACGGCATTAAAATAAAACAAATTCGCTGGATAATTAAGCCTCTCGCATATAAAAGTCCTCAGTGTTTATCCAGACAGTTTCACATTTTCAGCACTCTTCTTAGACATCTGTCCCCTTAGTTTCCCTGTATTCAGACACATCCCTCTGCCTTGTCTATCGCCTCTGAGTGATTCTTCACATTCTGCGTGGAACCCCTTCTTGTTTGTGTAGCCTTTCCTTGTTCTTTCCATGTATTATTAATTTTTCCCTTTTTTGAACAATCATCACACTTTTAGTTGGAGGAAATGTACATTTGAAACTTACAGATCATTATAGAAAATTGTTCATCACACTTTTAGTTGGAGGAAATGATTTGAAACTTACAAATCATTATAGAAAATTGTTCTCCTTGCTCTTGGTAGCACTAAATCATAGGTGCAGAGAGAAAGAGCCTTATATCTCCTTTGTTTCCCTCAGGGAAGGCAGCAGCTTGAAAACTTGATTCCTCAGGAAAGGAATCTTGTTTGAGAATGAGAACACCCGATTCTTTTTTTTTTTTTTTTTTTACATATTTCTATGCCATTTGCATTTTCTTTTTTTTGTAGAGACAGAGTGTCACTTTATCGCCTTGGGTAGAGTGCCGTGGCGTCACACAGCTCACAGCAACCTCCAACTCCTGGGCTTAGGTGATTCTCTTGCCTCAGCCTCCCGAGTAGCTGGGACTACAGGCGCCCGCCACAACCAACGCCCAGCTATTTTTTTTGTTTTGCAGTTCGGCCGAGGCTGGGTCTGAACCTGCCACCTTCGGTATATGGGGCCAGCGCCCTACTTGCTGAGCCACAGGTGCCGCCCAGAACACCTGATTCTTAAAACTCACTGAATAGTTTAAGCAAAGCAATGCTCTCTGCTAGGCTTCTATCTCCACATTTGTAATGTAATGAGGTTGGAATCATCCCTAAGTTTCCTTCCAGTTTTTCTTCTAAGATTTTTCTTTCTTCCTAGCTCTGGTTTTTTTTAAATTAAATCATAGCTGTGTACATTAATGCAATCATGGGGCACAATGTGCTGGTTTTATATATAATTTGAAATATTTTCATCAAACTGGTTAACATAGCCCTCATGGCATTTTCTTAGTTATTGTGTTAAGACCTTTATATTCTTCATTCAGTAAGTTTCCCCTGTACCCTTCTAAGAGGTGTGGTCCCACCAATTACCCTCCCTCCACCCATCCTCCCCCCTCCCCTCCCCTCCCTTGCCCCTTTCCCCATATTCTTGTGCTATGATTGGGTTACAGCCTTCATATGAAAGCTATAGATTAGCTTCATAGTAGGGCTGAGTACATTGGATACTTTTTCTTCCATTCTTGAGATACTCTGCTAAGAAGAATATGTTCCAGCTCCATCCATGTAAACATGAAAGAGGGAGAAAGGCTACATGAAGAGAACCTCTGGTGGCAAACTGGAAAATGTTTAAAAACTGACTCTCTGGAGGGAGAAAGAGGCTCTAACTTACATAGTATGTTGATTTCTATGGTGTAAATCTTCCATTGTGGCCAATACTACCCAACCAGGTTGACAAAACTGAATGCACAGCTGGGAAGAGGTACCCACCACCAGGTCTCATCAGATGGTTGGACCCAGCCCAACGTTGTGGAATGGTTCCCCTCAAGGAGGAAACTCTGTCTCAGGCTTGATAAACATGGTCAGCTCTTTTTATCTCCAGTTCTCTCTCCTGGTAAAGCTCTGTCACAACCTTTATTCCTTGAGTGGTGAAGGTCAGCATGAGGGAAAGCAGTCCTGGCTTGGCTTGTAAATCCCAGGCTCTGAAGGTCTAGGGTTCGGCCAATCTTCTCAGGCACCTGTACCCATAGCAGAGAGTCCAGTTCTCTTGAAACTTGGCACAGGAATGATGCTACTGAGGTGGTGCAATTTCATATGCAGTTGGTAAACTGGATCTGTGCCGAGAGCTCTCAGCTCGCTTGCTTTTTCTGGGAAAGAGAAGTGGTCCAAAGAACTAAAAGAAGGTTCTGAGCTGGAAGTCAAGAACAATGTCCAGATGGTGAAGCCAGGCCCCAGACTGTTCAGGGAAAAGTCTTCAGAGTGCCATGAGCCAGTGGGAGGAAAACAGTTTGGAGTGGAAAGTGGAAGGCTGGAGTTTAAGACTCAGGAACAAGCCCAGTCTCTCCCTTGTGAGGCTCATGACCATGGTTTATCTGTACACTGTTCATTAATGTCAACTCTAAATCCCTTCTGAGACTCTTGGGAGGATCAAATGAGATATACTGAAAACTCACAATAAACTCTTATTAAATAATTATTTAATCTTACAAAAATTGGTCAGAAGAAAATTAAAAATTGCTATCAGGATAGATGATCTTTTCTCCTCATTGCGTTAATGTGGGTTCACGAATCATTTCTGAAGCGTGCTGTGTTGTGAATGTATTCATTGAAGAGGACCCTTCCCCAGTTCTAACAAAGACTAGTTAAAGACTAGTCAATGAAGCTGGTCTTGGATAGCCACCCCTCTCCTCCTCACCGAACAAGAAAGAACCGGGATTTCCCAGATGAACTGAGGGAAATATGCTAATGCTCAAAGTAGATGACAATACCAGGGATGGCTGTATAGATATTTTTAACATGCTAATGTGTACCTGCCAGACTGAGCTCCCAGCCTCCAGGTGGGCTGGCAATGCAAAATAGGGTTGAGGAGGAACAGAGAGCGTTTCAGAGAAGCACAGACTCAGAAGCAGAGGGAGGATGAAGAATCCGAGAGAAGAGATGCAGCCACAGGATGCCGCGCAGATGTTAGATGACAACGCAACTCAACGACGGCAGGCGAAAGCTACTAGGGAAGCTAGTGTTCAGGCACCGTAGGCAGAGAGGCTTGTGTAATGGTGTGTTAGCATTTGTTCAGCATCTCCTGCTTCACAAACGTTCCTTCAGATAGCATTGGAACCTCCTCCATGAGGGGACAGAGAAAATAGAAAAGTGTATAAGAAGGATACAATTACCTTGAGAAACGTTAGCTGAGTGCTCAGGGCATTCCTAGGAAGCAGAAATAATGACCAACAGGGAGAGGATACATTTGAGAGGAAGAGTCAGAAGGACTTTCTTCTAGTCTTCTCCCCCATTTCAAGAGAACTGGACACTCTGCTATGGGTACAGGGGCTTTGTACTAGGAATCCTGGTACATCCTAGTGCCTAGTACATAGCAGGCAACCCAAAGTAGCAATATTGCTGATGGTAGCAACCTTGTACAGGGCACTGCTCGGTACTGTGCTAAGAGCTTCACACATTACCTTCTTGAATCTTCACAATTACTCTGGAGTTAGGAAATATTACCATCCCCACAAAACTGATGGGGAAAGTGAGGCACAGAATGGTTAAATAATTTTTCCACAGTAACACATCCAGAAGTGACAGAACTATTTTTTGAACCATGGTAATCTGGCTTACGAGCCTGCACTCTTGAGTAATACAGTAAAACCACACCCTTATATTGACCTAATTTTTATTGGCTGAACATGTGCCATACGTACATATCGGTATAGCAGGCCTAGTCCCTTATGTTGGCTGCTTCCGTATGTTGACCTGTGTGTTACAGTCCTTTGGGTGGTCAAGTTATAGAGGTTCTACTGTAGTAAATCTTTGTTGAATGAATACATTAATAGGAGAGGGCATTCTAGAGGTAAAGGGTATGGACTGTCATAAATAAACAAGGGCCTCAAGGTATCACAACTACCATTCACCAAATATATCCAGGGATCCAAGTTCGGAGCATATGATAGTACTGTACATCTTTCCCTCTTTGAAACTGGGTGTGGTTATGTAGATGGCTTTAGCAAAGAAATGTGAGTGAGCGTGTTGTGTGTCAGTCTAGGAAATGGTGCTCAGTTCTCCACCTTCCCTTTCTCTGATTCAGTGATCATGGAAGCATCTGTTGGAATGAACCCTCTGTCATTTTGGGTATCTGAGTGACTACAATGAGCAGAACTGCCAGCTCCTAATGGACACATATTGTGAGCAAGAAATAAAGTTTTGAAATGTGGGTTTTGTTTATTAACAGAGTATAACCTAAGCCTATAGTAGCTAGAACATAAGTTGGTATCAGAAATGGGGTAGAAAAGAATTGGTGAGATTTCAGGTAGCCGTGAAAAGGAAACAAAGAGAGTCTAGAGATTTGTGGACTTACAGGTTTGAAGAAGCAACTGATTTCAATCCAATTTGTAAAACATAAACCCTAGAAAACTTTTGAGTGATGAAAACACAATAAAAACTACTCCTTGTGCCAAAGTTCAAAGCGAGGATATGGACGCCTCGCCCCATTGGTCACATCTTTGAACGGATTCAGATGACTTAAGAGGAATATGCAATTAGCTAATCCTTTTGATTAGACAAAATGATTCAGAGGAAAGCAGCTATTCAGTTTGGTTCTCCTAGTTAGCCTGATGAGCTGAGACTAAGATAGCGGCATGGGGGTGAGAAGGCAGAAAAACTGAGCAAAAATGATAATTGTATCTAGAAGGGTTCTGTGAGTGTGACTGTCAGTATGTGGAACTCACTGGAGTCAGCAGACAAGAGGCCGACTGCAGTTGGGAGAGTGCTGTGATGCTGAGATGGGAAGACATGGCAGCTAAAGGAGTCCTACAATGTCCCCTGGGCTGTGAAGGAGCACATTCCCTGACATATGCAGTCACGGTCAAGGGAGTCAATACACATGGAAGACTCTCCCAGAGCAGAGAGCTAGGAGACACGAGGGACAACAGAAAAGGAGTTGCTGCCCGGAGCAGAATTATAGCCTTTCCAAGAAGCAGGCCCCCTAGCAGGGTAGAGGGCCTGCAGCATCTTACCCGGTGGGATCTCAGAATTCCTAAGGACTGAAAACTGCCATGATCACCCATCTTCTTCCTTCAGAACGAGAGTGTTTATTGTAAACTTCTTGTTCTTTTTCCACCATCATATATTGGACATGATATATTTGGTATGTGGGAGGCAGACAATTTGTCTCCAAGACACAGCTGGACCAGATGTAGGTATCACTGCACGTCATTCTCTGTTGTATAAACTCTGAGAAACCCCCCAGGGACTGGAAACTTTGAAGTTGATGTTGTACCAGGATATGCTTTGGTTTCCCCACCTCCCTTGTTGGTGGAGGGTCATAAATGTAATTTGCTTGCAGGACAACAAGTGAGCCAAATATTTTGTGTCCAAAAGGATAGACTTCCGTAGTCATTGGCGCTGCTCTGTGTGTCTGTGCCCTGGGCGCGCGGTAAGGGTGCCTTCCCTGACTTCCTTGAAGTTAGACATTGCTGTGTAACGAGCTTTTGCTAATGAAGCAGAAATGGAGGTGACCTGTCCCATGTGCAAGCGGAAGCTTTACGAGTCAGTGCTCGATTTATTCTGTGCTCTTCCTTGTACCTTGTGACTTTGGAACCATCTGTTGATATGGCGTCTCCCCAGTGGGGCCCCTGGGTGACTATGTGAGCTGAGTTCCCATTGACCTAAGACAGACGTGGTATGAGCAAGAAATAAGTTTCTGTTGTGAGAAGCCTCTATCATTTTGTGGTTGTTTTTTCACCACCTGCCCCCATCATTCTCAAGCCTGTCCTGACTAACAGGCCCAAAGCCAGGAATGTAGATCCTCAGAACAATTACCAGCTCAGTTAGGTGGAAGCAGACAACACTGTACTGGAACAGCAGGAGAGGACCTCAGAAAGGATTCGTACCGGGAAACTTTTGAATGCTACTTGTTGAGGGCTTTGTGCATAGACAAAACGGGCCTCGGAGAGGATTTTTCAGTAACCTGGTAGAAAGTCTATACAACGCTGGAGCAGAGAGAGGATTGGGGCAGCAAGACAAATGGCCCATTACAATTATTCAAGTGAGGAAAACTGGAGCCCTACAGCTAGCAAGGGTGAGGGGTGAGCTGCAAAGTTCCAAGATGGTATTTACAACAATGATAACTCCATCGATAGAAAGGAACGCATCGGGAAGAGAGGTGATGTATTTAGGGCATACTGAATTATTTGGGTACCTTGAAGTTTCCTTTTCTTGAATGCTTACCTTGAAAAGATAGGATCAACAGACATGATGAGAATGTGGGGCTGATCTTACGCTGAAGTCTCAGACCCCTCAGGCTGGAAAAATCTTACAGAGGCATTTTGTCTGTCTCGTTCAAGCAGAATCATCAAGGCTCTCAGAGCAATGGAACTGAGGTTGTTTTCAAAGATGCCCAGGAAAGTTTCGCTCAAATTTTCCAAATTAATTTATTCAATAATTAATGGCTTTCAGGTAGAAGTTCCTCCCTGCAGCTAACCGAGGCTGCAGTTCTGATCTCATTTCCTCCTGTTTTATATAGAGAGATGTTGATGGTTTTGCTATTTCACACGCATTCTCGGTACAAATACATTTATTTAGGACTTATACACAACCTGCTTCCAAAAAGGATTAGCGGCAGCTCCTAATATGTCCACCTAGGCTTCCTTTTAAAGAAGCTTTTCTCATTCCCACATAATGTCCTGCCATCTGGGTATAGGATGAAGATTTCTTTAATGGTATAAAGCAAAAGTAAAGCTAATAACTTGAGGAACTTGCAAAATAACAACCCAAACAAAAAGAAAAACACAACCGAATGAAACAAGACACAACACAACCCTTCCCCATGGCAAGGAGAGTAGAATTTTCTGAGCAGAAAAAAATTCTGACCTAAGCTATCCACTTGACTACCTCTAGCTATTGAATTTTCAGTTTCTTTCCTCTCTGGTGCCTGCTTTTGCCATTCTTAGACTCCAGCATGTGTTTATGTGTGTGTGTGTGTGTGTGTGTGTGTGTGTGTGTATACAGAAAGATATTTTATCTCCAGCTTGACTCTGGAAATCTAGTTTTCAGTAAAGCATTTAATAAATGTAATGAACCAGGGTAAAGTGACTCACACGCTACTTAGAGGTATTGAGTAAATGTTTTTTGCATGAATGAATGAGTGAGCACATGAATACAATTTCTGATTGTAGTTAGGCTGTTCTCTCTACATGTGACTGTACTTTGGCAGGTAACATAGACACTAAATTGAAGAAATGGCAGCCAGCAGATGGCCAAGACAATGGAATTTGAAGGCTGTTTGCAAACAGAAGTCTTTGGGCAGTACAGTGGGTAGTGTCTTCGGTCAGTACTACCAAATTTTCTAGAACCCTCCACTGGGGTGTCCCCTGGCTCCCATCTCTCTGGTGTCCCGGAATACTGTTTATTCCACCCTGAGTAACTGACTGTCTAGAGTGTGAGCCTGGTCTGCCGTCACCTGAAGAAGGCACCGGTCACACACTGTAAGCCCCAGAGCAGGTCTGGGGCCAGATTTGCTGTTGTGCTAGTTCTCGCAGAGGTGCATGCAGGCCACTGTCCTGTCAGCCACCCCCTCCTGCAGCTCTGCTGTTTTAACCGTTGGTCCTTCTGTCCTTCACCTCAGGCCATGCCTGAGTCAAGATGGCTGTCCAGGTCCTTCCGGTGTCCGCTGCATGTTTGCCGCTGACACCTAACAGGTCAGAACTTACTTCACCGTAGCCTTTGACAGCCCCTCAAATCCATTCTTATCCTTGCAATCTGTTTTCAATGTCTTCTTCTCGGCCACCACTTCTCAGCTGTCCACACCCAGTTGATCTTCCTCTTCCCTCCATTTTTTTTTTTGGAGACAGACTATGTTGCCCTCGGTAGAGTTCTGTGGCATCACAGCTCACAGCAACCTCCAACTCTTAGGCTTAAGCGATTCTCTTGCCTCAGCCTCCCAGGTAGCTGGGACTACAGGCACCTGCCATAATGTCTGGCTGTTTTTTGGTTGAAGTTGTCATTGTTGTTTGGCAGGCCTGGGCTGGATTCACACCTGTCAGCTCCGGTGTATGTGGCTGGCGCCCTAGCCGCTGAGCTAAAGGCGCCAAGTCACCCTTTCCCTCCATTTTTAAACCTCTTTGGAATAGTTCATTATGGCAGTGTTAGTAAGTTCAACATTCTGCCCAGCTTTTATCTTTTCTGCTTTCTATAAATGGGCTCAAATCCTAGCTCTGATATTTAGTTGATAGATAACCTTGGATAAGTTATTCAATCTCTCTGCAAAGCAGAGCCCTCATTTGCAAAGTGGTCAAAATCACAAGTGGAGAGATTTGATGATGAAATCAAAACCCTTTAGGGCTTAGTCAGGCACTCAGAACCTCCCCCAAATGTAATTATCTCACCTACTTTGAAAAAAACATCTTTGCTTCTGTCTGAAAAGTATCTGGACTTCCTTTATTTTTTATTTTTTTATTTTTTTGCAGTTTTTGTCCAGGGCTGGGTTTGAACCCTCCACCTCTGGCATATGGAGCTGGCGCCTTACTCCTTTGAGCCACAGGCGCTGCCCTCTGGACTTCCTTTCATTCTGTCACCTCCCCTAGAGACACCCAAGTGTTTCTCCCCACCCTGGAGTCATGATCATTATAGGGTCTATACAATCTGGTAAGTTGCCTTCCAAAATAGGCTTTTCTAAAGAGTAATGATATAGCAAGAGACCAGGACGGAACAGAGTATAATACCCATACTTGCCCAAGTCACTTGGAGGAGGGCATTCACAGTCCAATGAAACACTAAAGTTTTCTTTTGTAAGCTGGGCAGAGTGATCAGAGACTGATATAATTGGTAATGTCTTATACTACTTTTGTATTTTAAAAGGTTTTAGTCAGGATTACTTGTCTATGAGCAAGAATGACTTCCCCCTTTTAAACTTTTTCCATTTCTTATTACTTTGAAAAGTGTGTGTGTGTATATGTGTGGGGGGGTGAGTTAGAAGGATAGGGGACAATAGAAGAAAGTATTATGGCCAGGGAAGAACGGAAACTACCCCGAGTTTACATCACTGAGGACGTAAGTTGACAATTCTGTAGTGACAGGTTGTGTTCTTCTGTTCTCCCTATCGTTGTCCAGAGCATGTGACATTACATATTATGAAGACACTGAGGCACAGGTAGGAGAGGAACCAAGAAGCATTTGGGAAGAACAGACATGTCATGCTGCTTAGCACAAAGATGGGATGATGCGAATTGCTCTTTTCTTAAATATGGTCAACATCTTTGGGAAAAAACAGTGATGCTCCTGTGTTCACGCCCCCTTCTCTCTTTCTCTGGGAAGAAAAGGAATATGAGGAACAGTAGGTGGGTAGGAGGGGCATGTGGAATATGAGGAACAGGCAGAGGACACAGTCTGTCTGGAGGGTGAAAAAGAAAGAAACTTACACAAAGAAAAAAATAAAAGAGACTCCAGCAGAAAGCTATTGTTTTGGGTTCCTTATGTGGAATTGATTCATTTTAAGTCTTCAGAAGTAAAGCTGAAGGAGGACACCTCATCTACCTCTTCTTACAGCTTACTTTCTTCACCAATGCTACATCCTTTTGTCTTTAAACTGTGAACCGCCCTCTCTATTGGGTGTTTCTACAATTACACCACTAGGGCTGTCGAAAGGTTTGCTGAGACCTGTCAGGTGGCCTAACGATAGCATCTGTGGACACTGCCTCTAAGTTGTGGTGCCAGAGGTGTCTGGCTCAGTGTGTACTCAAAGGGAAAGATGGTGGGCTCATCAATGCTGGGTCCATCAATGCTGGGATCTGCTAATGCTGTCTGCCACAGGCCTGTGTCTGGAGAACGGGAGTTGTGGGAGAGGCCCTGAGTGGTGCCATCATGCTAAGAGCTGGAGACTACCATCTATAAGGAGATTCAGAGACATTAACCCAGCTGCCAAAAGCCACATAGCTATTTAGTATTTCTTCAATTTGTCTAAAACAAACCAAAAAGAAAAAAGGAAGAAAAAATGTTTCAAGGCCAAGGGAAAAAATGAGAATTTTTTTTTTGCGGTTTTTGTCTGGGGCTGGGTCCACCACCTCTGGCATATGGGGCCGCTGCCCTACTCCTTTGAGCCACAGGTGCCACCCGAAAAAAATGATTAAGAAATCTAATCTTCTATTTCATCTGCTATTTAGTATTCATTAGAAATAGATGAAGCTATTTAGTATTTCTTCAATTTGTCTAAAACAAACCAAAAAGAAAAAAGAAAGAAAACATGTTTCAGGGCCAAGGGAAAAAAATGAAGATTAAGAAATCTAATCTTCTAAGATTAAGTAATCTTAATTAAGATTAAGATTAACCATCCTTATAATGAAAAACTGACTGCCTTTAAGGTGTTTAGACTGAAAATAAACCTCCCTGAAGCCTTTGGTTGGAAATTTTATCAAAATTGCTAGGAGCTCTGACTGGCCCTCTTGGAAATGCCTGGGGCCCTTCTCTCCCCAATTTCAGAGGTGTTTCAAGACCTATAATCCATTTTTTTTGAGACAGAGTCTCACTATGTCACCCTCAGTAGAGTGCCGTGGCATCACACCTCACAGCAACCTCCAACTCTTGGGCTTAAGTGATTCTCTTGCCTCAGCCTCCCAAGTAACTGGGACTACAGGCACCTGCCACAATTGTTGTTGCAGTAGTCATTGTTGTTTTAGCTGGCCCTGGCCAGGTTGGAACCCGACAGCCTTGGTATATGTGGCCGCCATACCACTGAGCTACGGGCTCCACCTCAACACCTATAATCATAAAGAACGACTATTTTTTTCCAGGGGAAAATTTTTCTTAGTGCCTGAATGAAGGGATAAAGAAGTCCTGAAGACATTGTAAGGTGTTATTTGCCAAGGATTAATAGAAATTTGAATTTAACTTTAGAATCTCTTAAAAGGCAGCTCACTTAATATCATTAAAAAAATTTCCTTCTATAGCACATTGAATAAAAGTCTAAGATAGGATTTGGACATGGTCCTAACTAATCATGGTTGCAGAAAGTAGTCTCAGTTCCTAAATAAATAGCATATTATAGCAAATCCAAGTAAAAGACTTACATTCTTTGTCAGAGCCAAGCTATTGGTCCCGGAATCTCTCCCCTACTTGCATAAAAATTTACTATTAAACATTCAGAAACTCTTCTTGAAAATACTAATATTTTGGGGTGATAATGTTATTTCAAATTCTTTGTTGTCTAATAAGCAAGGAAGAAGGAAAAGCTGGTGATGACATGAAGAGATTTGTTAATAGCTATGGAATGAGAGAAGATAATGGTTAATAGTTTTCAGAGAGTAGCTATGGGAGGAGACACAGAGATGGGCTTTATTGTCTCAAGAGTACTCCTGACACCAGAATGTTCAAGTGACCTTACGCCTTGTCTATCTGAAGACCCAATACCTAACTAACATTAAGTAGCAGATGAAAACCACCCACACAAATAAACCCTCCAGATGCCTTTGGAAAATAGAAAATGGAAGAAAAAAAAGAAAAACAACATAGGAAAGTGTAGGAGTGCCTTCTCTTCAACATTTCTGAGATAAGATGGGAGTTGAAAACCTTCAACAAAATGCTGCCCCCATCTTACTTGACTAATTTTAGTTATCTTGGTTCATGGCTATGATTCATCCCTAAAGCTGTGAATTGCTGAGGAGGAAGAAGGAAAAAAAATTGACTTAAATGTCAAAGAAGTAGGAACATAAATATAGTTTTCTTTTTTGAGGAACTAGAATTCCAGGATATGGGGATCTTTTTTCGCATGAGGGACTGAAGGCTTCAAACTTCTAGAAAGATAATGATCTCCAGTCAAAACATCATCAAGGGATAAAAGACAGAATTGATCATGAGTCACATCATGTCTGAATCTTTGCTCCATAGTGTATTTCCTTAAATGTGGTTAAACTAGAGATCACTAATAATCATTTGTGGTTGAAGATGATGAAGACGTAATATGTAGACGGCAATGATCAAATGGAACTCACAGAATACGTGCAGGAGAAATGAAAGGGGTTTAGTAGAGTTATGAGAAATGATTCCAACAAATGGGATCATAGCACAGGGGACAAAGACATGGAAGTCAAATGTTTTTTGTTTTCCCTGCCAAGGAAGAGGGGATGATAGAGATGGTTTGGTAAAACTCCATCTTAAGTAAAGAAAAATGTTATTCAACCTAGTAGGTGTTCCCTAGTCCCTTGGCTACTGATTTGGATTTCAACAAGCATCGGGGAAGGAACCAGCAGTTACTAAACTACACTGATTTCACTGTCTAAAGTAGCTGACCTACCGTCAGCCTCGCGACTCTCTGTATGTTTGCCTCTTTCTGCCCTTAGAACTACTGAGCAGTAAAGGAAATATATGATGGTTGGAGAAACATGATTCAGGACATTAGAGGAAGATAATATTGTGTAGAAGAGAAAGGAGAAAGAAAGCGTTCCAATGACTTGGAGGGGTTCTCCACACCCTAGAAGCTACCAGAGTAGCCCCTAGGCACAATTGTCAATGTTGATTTTAGCCTCTCTCACTGTGCTCAGCCTCCCTTAGGGCACTCTCCTCCTCTTGGCTCCTCTCTTTTCTCCTCACACTTGGGTATTGCTGTGAATAGCAGTGATCACCATACCGCAAGTACACTGGACCCATGAACAGCAGAGATCACTGCACCACAAGATCACTGTACCCATGAACAGCAGTGATCACTGCACCATATCTCCCAAGACTCACAGTGTCTTTCAGTGACCCAGTGAGTGCATCCTGATGACAACCTCACATGAGGGATACTCATGAGGTAGAAGGGCCTGCAGGGTGCAGGTCTAAGTGACTTTCTTACCCATTGCATCCTTTTTTTGCATCTTCTAGAAGATGCAGATCAACATCACAGCTGTGACTAACTTTTATTGTTTTTAGTGGAGTGGTATTTTAAGGCTCAAGGAAGACATTTGTCAAAAGGGTCCTTGCTGCCCTCATTGTATACCACCTTGGCTGGCTGCCTTAATTACAAATCTAGTTCTTTTCAGATAAGTATATTGTAGGACCTCCATAGCTGACCACCTCCCTACACTGACCAACTCCTTAAGTTGAGCTAATTTTCATAGATAAGATGTCCACCACATGTACATATCAGTACAGTGGGGCTAGTTCCTTTATGTTGACCAGTTTTTTACAGTCCCTAGGTTGGTCAACTTGTAGGTTCTATAGTATTTAATTTTCTGAGCCTCCATGATATATGCTAAAGTACCACGAAGCCCTGTTTCTACATCTTATTTCCATGATCAACTTTCACCTTGCATGGCAGTTTTGTGAGTTGAACTGTGCTCCTCAAATAGACACAGTGAAGTCCTAACTAACTCCAGTGTCAGTGTCAGTGAATGTGACCTTATTTGGAGATAGGGTCTTTGCAGATTTAATAAAGTTTATATGAAGGCATCAGAGAGGCCCTAATCCATATGACTGGCATCATAAGAAGACAGCCATGAGCAGACATAGGAAAGCACCACATGACAATAGAGACCAACTGGAGTGCTGTGGCTGCAAGCCAAGGAATGCTGAGCAAGCCGGCCACAACACAAGGAAGAATTATCCTCTGCAGGTTTCAGGGGAGCTGGGCCCTGCCGACACCTTGATTTCAGACTTCCAGCTTCCTGAACTGTAAAGCAATACATTTCTATTGTTTCAAGCCACTAAGTTTGTGGTTCATTGTTAGAGCAGTCCTAGGAAATTAAAACCTGCAGTAATAAAGGCACAGAAGGGAACAGGAAGCCACAGGAAAGAAAGAAGGACTTCTTTACTAATGTATTAGTATTAATTTTTGGTTAAACTGATCCACTGTGGTTTCACATAATCCTTTGAAAAGGAATTCACAAAGGGAATAACCCTGTCCAGTTCTTTAAAATATAAAATATAATTTGCTACTTAAATGAATCCCCATCTCAGAATTGTCAGCTACTTTTCCGTGTTCTTGATTAATAGCCTGCTGTGGTTTCCTGAACTCAACTGCTTTGGTCTTTTTGGTTTTAATCATCTTTGTCTTTTAACATTTTATTTTGTATAAAATATTATAATATAGGCTTGGCGCCAGCCACATGCACCAAGGGTGGCAGGTTCGAACCTGGCCCAGGCCAACTAAACACCAGTGATAATTGCAACAAAAAAATAGCTGGGTGTTGTGGTGGGTGCCTGTAGTCCCAGCTCCTTGGGAGGCTGAGGCAGGAGAATTGCTTAAGCCCAAGAGTTGGAGCTTGCTGTGAGCTGTGACGTCATAGCACTCTACCAAAGGCAACATTCTGAGACTCTGTCTCAAAAAAAA
Organism: Perodicticus potto; assembly: GCA_963574655.1. Taxonomy (NCBI): domain Eukaryota; kingdom Metazoa; phylum Chordata; class Mammalia; order Primates; family Lorisidae; genus Perodicticus; species Perodicticus potto. The sequence continues at coordinate 53,558 of CAUYRH010162711.1, read as the reverse complement.
AAAATTATAAATAGATAATGTAAATACAGGAACAGTAATATATATTTTATCCAAATAAGGAATCAAAGGCTCTTAAAATATTAATTATCTATAATACTAATATTTTTCAGGTCCAAATGTAATTCTGTCTGAATCCATGTTCTAAGGCCCTGATTTACTCTCTATAAACAATATTAAAAATTAAATCAGGTCTTGCTTAAAATAAATAATTTTAGTAGCTTCCCTTATAATGCCATTCTCTGTCTTCAAATAGCATAAGTGGACATAAGGTCTACAGTCACGTGGTGTATAACAACATTCCCATCAATGAGGAACTGCACGGATGGAGCTAGTCCTATAAGATTATACTGGAGCTGAAAAATTCCTTGTTTATGTTGAGATATGTTTATTTTATTTCATTTTACTTTTAGCTGGCCTTTCTGTGTCAGAGATATATTTAGATAGACAAATACTTATGATTGTGTAAGTATTTGTGTTATATTTAGATACACAAATACTTATGATGCTGCACCATCAAGGTTGTGTAAGCATGCTCTGTGGTGTCCACACAACAATGGAATTGCCTAATGACACATTTCTCAGAATGTGCCCTCATTGCTGGGTGAACCATATTTATAATCACATTTTTCAAAAAAAAAAAACCAAAACATTTTTAAGGTCTTGCAAATCGTAATATGTATCAAGTGCTCAAATTTAAAAATGTGTATTAAGAACATCCACGCATCACCTAATTTTCAAACATAGCCATATCCTATAAGTTTCTCCAAGACAGTCTCCACCTCTATCATGCTACTCAGTAACCTGAAACAATCCAGGATCTTTTAAGAGCACTCTTGCATATTTAGTGACTGAACAAATGTCCAAGAACTGGGACGCATGGATGTTCTTGTTGGCTTGAAATGTTAATTCTTTCAGAAGTCATTCTGGATTGTTTCAAACCCTTCTTACTGGAAGAGGGGGGTTCAGCTCATGATGGGTGCAGAGCACATGTGGGCTCCCCCTCTTTGAAGGCATTTGGGTACACGCATCAGAGCCAATGTCAAAATCAATTGGCCATTCAGTGAGTCACACCCCATCTGTAGGATGTTTTCTGACATGCTTACTCTAGAAGTCAGACCATCAGTTCCTAATACAAGGAGCTGGACCACGGTGTTGGGACTACTTACTTGAGTGTGGTGAGTTCTGTAAGGGATGGCTGAGTAGCCTTGAGATAGCTTTCTCTTCGCGCAGCGACTTTGGGAGAAGGCTTGGGACTCGTGTCTGAATCGCCACTGTCTTCATCCCCCATAGCCTTGATATAGCTGCCACTCCGCATTCTTCGGCATGGAATTTCATCGTCTTTCCCTCGAGGGGTGTACCCTGACCATTCGTCTTGAGGAACCTATTCAGATAGAAAATAGATAATTCACTTTTAATAAAATCCTACCTTTTTCTTTTGTTCATTTTGTTATGACCCCGCATATGTGTAATATAGATACTTATCCAAAACATTAGATGTTAACCTTCCCATAAATGTTGTAAAGTAATAGGCTTGAAAATATTTTAACCACCTGCCTTCCATGTCTCAATCTTTAAAATAAACTCTGTAGTAGGAAAAATTAATACCATTCACTCTGATTCATTTTTACTTAGTTTTCTCAAGCTGAGCACAGTTGAGTCAGGCATTAAGGATGTCGCTGGAAAGAAGAGCAGTTTTATTTGAGGTTTTTGGTGATGGTTTTCAGTGGTCATTTAAGGTTCAGGAATGGTTTCTGATCGAGCTACACGAGATTGAGCTACTTCCTAATGCTGCAACCCTTTCATAGGGTTCCTGTGGGTTGAGAACTGCTGATCTACAGCATCCCACCCCTTCCACCTTCACCGTCTCATGTCCAGTCTCTCTTCTTCCTAAGCCAGTTCTGTACCAGCTGCATTCGCTTCCCAGTCACTTCTTCTTTGTGAACCCCTCTTAGTTTGAATTCAGCTTCCCCAGATCTGCTTAAAAACTCATTAAGCATTTTCAGTGATCTCCTCACGAAAGCTAATGGCATTTTCTTCATTCGGGTTTTTTGCCTCTACACTCTCACACGTGCACACACTTAGAATTGACAAGGCCTGTGACCGTCTCCCCTCTTGGCTCTCCGGTTGCTCTCCGAGCTGCTGTAGCTCCTATTGTCTGAATGGTGCTTTTCCTCTTGCTTCCCTGGATCCTACTCTAAACCCCTAATTGTCAGTCAGTGCTCTGCTCTTTTCTCTTTCCACACTCATTTCTTCTGGGTTTGGTAGGATGTTGCCCCGCCTTTCAGAAGGCGTCTTTGTTATGACTTTCTCTCTTCCTTTTCTCCTAGATTTTCCACTTCAATATGAACTCCACCTAAGATTTCACTCCTTCCCCATTTGGTGAAAGAACGGCATAATCACCACGCTTTTCATCCATCAAGAAGCAGCAAACAGCCCACAGTGCACAGAACACAGCACAGGGCTGAATTAAAAGAGACCCATTAAAAAAAAAAAAGGCTCGGCCTCTGTGGTTCAAGTGGCTAAGGCGCCAGCCACATACACCTGAGCTGGCGGGTTCGAATCCAGCCTGGGCCCACTAAACAACTGATGGCTGTAACAACAACAAAAAGTAGCCGGACATTGTGACGGGTGCCTGTAGTCCTACAGGCACTTGGGAGGAGGAGGCAGGAGAATCGCTTGAGCCCCAGAGTTGGAGGTTGCTGTGAGCTGTGATGCCACAGCACTCTACCCAGGGTGAGAGCTTGAGGCTCTGTCTCAAGAAAAAAAAGGAGAGAGAGACCCATAAAGGGGGAGGCTGGTTCTTGCCCTTGATCTGCTTATAACAGAGATGAGAAGACAAAGCATAAATAAATGTAGGAATAGTTCCAAATTAACATGTTAGCAAGTTTAAGAGGTGGTGTGGTCAATGGAGTATGTACCAAAGAGACACTGAAAACAGGAGGTATCGGCAACAGCGAAGAGAAAGGAGTCTCTGGGAAGGGCTCCCTGGGATTGGCCAGGTTTGGGATGAAAAGATAAAAAAGTATTTAATATTTCAATGCTATTGACTGGTTATCCATTAAAATAGCATAGTATTTATTTTATTTATTTATTTTTTTGAGACAGAGTCTCACTATGTCAGCCTCCATAGAGTGGTTTGGCGTCCCAGCTTGCAGGAACCTCCAACTCTTGGGCTCAAGCGATTCTCTTGCGTCAGCCTCCCAAGTAGCTGGGACTACAGGCATCCACCACAATGCCTGGCTATTTTTTTGTTATCATTGTCATTGTTGTTTGGGAGACCTCGGGCTGGGTTGGAACCTGCCAGCCCCGGTGTATGTGGCAATCACCCTAGCTGCTGAGGTACAGGCACTGAGCCTATAATACTTAATTATTAACATTTAACTATGTTAAACGATTTGAGTACAGGACTTTATTTCATTGAATCCATAATGTGTGCATTTTTTCAGCATTTTTCATATGAGAAGCATGATCTCAGAGAGGTTAAGGAGCTTGCCTAAGGACACACAGCTAGTACGTGGCAGCACTGGGGTTCAAAGTATTTTGGTTTGACTTCTAGAATCCGAATTATATTAATCTAAATTTTATGATTAATAATATATGATTTTGAAAGTTCAGTGTTAGGAAAATTGTCCAAAATGACACATAACACGTATTAGACAGAGATTTCTAAATATTATAGGTTGCAGGATGTGAGAAGAGATGTGCTAGTAAAAATAAAAGCATGACTATTTCTTTCTTAAATTATTAATTTACCTGTATAATTTGAAAAACGTTTATATCTAGAAACATCAGATTGAAGCACCGAAAATAGCAGCTTACAGGTTCTAATTCTGAAAAGTTCTGACAAAGATTAAATCTCATGCTGTAGCATGTTTTTCATTTAATGTGTTCTTTTTGTTTGTTTGTTTTTTGTTTTTGGCCAGGGCCGGGTTTGAACCTGCCACCTCAGGTATAGGGGGTCAGTGCTCTACTCCTCCGAGCCACAGGTGCCACCATTTAATGCGTTCTTATACTGTTGGTTTTGTGTGCAGGCACTAAGTGTTTTATATATATTAGTCCATTTGATCCACTTAGCTGAGGGGTGCTATTATTATTATCATACCCATGTTAAAAATGAAGAAGCTACGGCCATGAAACTTGCCCCCTAGCGTTATGGCTGGGAAGGGCCAGAGTTTCCACAGGGTCCTGTCCGGGATCTTGTACTATTTCATGCTGCCTCTTTCTAGGCTGTGTTTTGTGGCACCTGCAGAACTGCACAATTATAGTTCATGACATGTTTTTAATCCATCCCATTTATTAATTATGCTAGTAACAATGTAGTGTTTTTACTTTTACGGTTAAAAGGCATCAAAGTCACCACAGCAGCAAAAATTTCTTGGGAAATTATAAATGTTATAAATGTTGCGAACAGTCTTGTTTTTCTTCAATTGGCAGATAACTCATTATGTGGATATGATCATGTTCAGAACTTCACTATTGGCTTAGCAATTACATTTTAAAATTAACTTGGTACAGCTGAGGGTTGTAGACAATGCACACTAGCTTAGTAAGTAGCAATGCGAGTTCATGAGCATACATGTCTCTGAAATATGTCAAAGACTAATGACAGATGGATTAGCTTGTATCACTTATGCAACAAAGCATGGCACATTTCTGTTTAGGTATATTTTCAACGTTAGTTTATGGAAGAAATATGGGCTTGTACTATAAAAAAGCTAAAGGAACCGGCTTAGAAGTATTTAATCTGTATATCTATTTTTTTATTTTTTGGGACAAAGCCTTACTCTGTTGCCCTAGGTAGAGTATTGTGGCCTCAGCCTCGCTCACAGCAACCTCAAACTTCTGGGTTTAAGCTATCCTCCTGCCTCAGCCTCCCAAGTAGCTAGGACCACAGGTGCTTACCATGATGACTGGCTCATTTTTCTATTTTTAGTAGAGATGAGATCTCTTGCTCAGACTGGTCTCAAACTTCTGAACTCAAGGGATCAACCCATGTTGGCCTCCCAGAGTGGTGGATGACAGGTGTCATCCACCATGCCCGACCTATTCTGTACATCTTTCACTTAACATTACTTTTCAAGTGATGACAGCTAAAAAGTGGTCTGGGAGTGATTTACTTTCTTTAAAGAATTGGAATATCGAGACATTATTCGTACATCTAAAGGTAGTAAAGAACAGGGTTGCATATACATTAATGATATTGGTTCTAGGAAAAATATAATGACACAGAAAATCCAGACCTTGGAAAAGAAAACTGCTATTGCTGAACTGTAAAAGGCCAGTACATCTGCTCTAATTAAGCCAGTTGTTATTTTCAGTTTCTTGACCTCTAAAGCAAAAGGGAGGCATTGCTTACACATGTGGTTTGTAAGGGGCCCAAAGAGTAAAATGGTACTTCCTTTTTGACCGGAAAGAGAGGATAATTATATGGCTGCAGCTGCTTTTGTGAGCTGGTCAGAGGTTGCTGCATCTTTCCACGTCAGTTGCATGGAAAGAAGAGATTTAGAGTAATTCAAAGAAAAGGTTAACCTTGCAGCTATCTGAGAAAAGCCCTCATTATTGCTGGTGATGGCAGTTTAAGCGATCGTTAGTCTTGGTGAGAAAGGGAAGCTGGAGGAGAGAGAAAGAGCACAGATGCATGCTGATTCCAGGCTGGCGAGATGTCACGCTTGTCCCCATCAGCTTAGGAGGTGGTTGGACCCAACAAATGTAAAGAAATAACAAAAACAATCTAAATAGAGGTTAGGTTTTACAGTAGCTATGGATTAGGAAAAAAAGGATCATTTGTTTTTTAAGGCTTATGTTTAAGCTTTACACATAATAGAGATCTTTATTTTTGATAAACAAAATGAGAATTAGTCTGCATTTTCTACTTCAAGTGTAGCCCATCTATAAGTTAAACTACATGTCATCATTTAGAAGTCCAGAAGACTTGTCCTTGACTAACGAAGGACCATGATCAAATGCTATCATTCTCTAATTACAGGGTGAGGATGCTTCCTGAGTTGAAATGGTGTCACAAACAATGAATGATGGGCTGTTCTAATCAAGGTTATAGTCTATTCAGTCACAGAACAGGAGGAATTAAACACCACCTACTGGGTGCTTACATTTTCTGTCTCCTTGCCTCCATCCTCCATTATTCCTTTACTTCTGCAAGTATTTTATAATTATTTATCTGCTATGGCAGTGAAAATACAAATGCTGACTCCATTCTGTGTAATTTACATTCTAGAAGGAGAGCTGGGAGAGATAAGTAATAGACAGGCGTGCTGACAAATGAGCAGGATAATTTTAGAAAGCATGAATTCTGGGGGGAAGTAAGATGAGGCTATGTGTTAGGGTAGCCCGAGGGAGTGGCTTTAACTTGTTCTTTAAGAGAAGCTGTCTTGAAGAAGTAATTTCTGAAGATGAGATCTGAGATATGAAGGAAGGACCTTCCTGGCAGAAGGATCAGACAGTGTAAAGTCTCTATAGTAAGAGACCCTCTTGGTGTAACCAAAGGCCTAGGAATGAACACGCCGGCCTGGTCAGAGGGCACTAAACAAGAGGCAGTGGTGAGAGGTGGTGCTGGGGGGCTGGGTCACCCGGCATCTTCTAAGCTCATCAAATCTTCCTTAAAGCTGAACTCAGCTCTCCTACAGTCCCCATGAACTGCTCCAGCCTCAATTGATCTTCTCCTTTCTGAAATCTATAGTGTACACCATCTACAAAAGGGGTCAGCAAACTATAACTTGCAGACTAAATCCAGTCCACCGTCTGTTTTTGCAAATAAAGTTTTATTGGTACATGGCATCCCCATTCATTAGATGTTACCTATGGCTGCTTTTGAGCTATGAGGATATAGTATATGGTAGTGATGGAGACTGCACATCTTGCTAAGTTTGCCAACCTCTGATGGGCATGATCACATCTACTTATTTGCATAACCGCAAAATGTTGATTGATACGCTGCTTGTTCTTCGTGTTTTTGTTTCATCTTTCCAGAAACTCTGTAAGTTTCCTGAAATCAGGGTAAGCCGTATTGTTGAGAGGTGAGAGGGACGGGCTCTGCAATTAGACTGCCCGGGTTTGAATTCCTGATGGGCAAATTCATAACTTTTCGGTGCCCCTCTTTCCTACCCCGTAGAATTATGCAAGGAATAAATGAGGCGATGCCCACAATCACACAGGAAGCACGTAGTAGAGGTCTGTTTCTTGGGAGTTCTGCACTGCTGGCTGGCACGGTACTGAGCATGCACATGCTCCCTGATGACGGATGACGTCGGCTTTCTTAGAAACCTCTGATGTCTGCTGTCCATTTTCTTTGGTAATGTAGGAGCAGAAATAATTGAGATACATGAAGCAAGAGCATAAATTCCTAATATACTATGTGCTCCTATTATTTTTAAGCTAGAGCTCCCCATCACGGCTCTCTGTTCTGGGGACTGAGACGGGAGCCACAGCCCTGGGGCCACCCTGGGTAAGCCAACTTGGGGGCTTCCCAGCGATCTAACTGCAGATGCCTCCTTTTGGTTTGCAAAGCAGAAAACTTAAGAGAAAAGAAAGCTCTGTGGGAACTATTTTTATATTTGGAGAAGACCTTTTAAGATACATTGGCCCTAGGCCTGTGTACTCCAGATGTATGAGGATTGTGAGGGCCAGTCGCTGGGGGTGGGGCTCTGGGCCGAATGAAGGCTCTCAGTGTCCAGCTCACAGTCACAGAGGTAGGGAAAAAAGTAAATAGGCAGCTTCTTGCTGCTTTCCGGGGCCTAGGGCAGTACCAGAAACAGAACAGGCTTCTGGTTAAACGTGAACCTGAATGAATGAATTCCACTACCACTTTGCAGTTTCACTCACTGCGTTGACCTTGGATAGGTCATTTCACTTCTTTGGTTCAGTTTTTCTGTCTGTAAACTGTGAATGATAATAGATAAACAGGAATAATACATGCAAATATACTTCGTGAACTTCAAGGCACCACAAAAATCTGAGAATGAAGGTTAGAAATCTGTCTCCGCATGGCTACTTTTAAAATATGACCAACCTTCAAAATCTTGGGCATTAAAAAGCATTTTATAAGGCTGCCACCATCCTTCTATTTATTGGATATTCTAGCATAGGAATATAACTTCAAATAGACTGTATATGTAATCACATGCAATACCACATTTTCTTTTATGATAAGAAAATGTCTCTATTAAGTTGCCCGTGGGCAAAAATGGTATTTACCTCTCTTCTAGGACATTTGGAAATGGGGTGCTTTTTGGTGCTGACATTTCCCCCACCTCAAATTCAGATGAAAGAGGATCATTCTAGCTCTGGGAGGTCTGGGAGCTAAAACTATTATGATCTGGGGGGGGGAGGGTTCCTTAAAAAATCTTTCTCATAAGGAACTTTTGAAGATTGTATGACTCAACATAAGAACTTCTTTTCTGAATATCTTAAACATTTTCTGGATTTTTTTAGGGGGTGCCCAAACTTAGTTAATAAAGTTCCCTTTTGGAATAGATAAGCTGCTCTAAAGTATTTTAGTCTTGTTCAGCTTTCTTCTAAGATAAAATACTACGTCTTATTGAATCTAAGATACTAATGAAATCATCCCAATATTTTTTGTGCTGCCAAAAAAGAAATAAATGCCATTGTTAAATTCTGATACTCCATAGATGGTGTGCTTGATCTCAACATCAGAGATGCTAAAATGTGAAAACTATGGGTCTTATAATTAATTAGAAACTTTAAAAATATGCATGACAATAAACAAAGAAATGGATATATTCTTGGATAGTAATTATAGAACTTACAGCTCATGTTCAATAGTGACCAAACTAATAACAACCAGCATTCACCTGCGCTTTTGCACAAAAACATAAACTCACATGTCTCACGATCCTTATAACTGTTTTGAAAGGTAAGAAGAGTAAGTATTATAACTTTAGTTTGTCAAATAGAGAAACTGAAGTCCCAAGAGTTTAGTAACTAGTGCCCATGCTGCGGTTTGCCACTCACAGTTCTGGCATCTTCTGCTCATCTTCACGTGTCTTTTGGGTAATGATTATTATTTTATAATAAGCTACAGCCCATATATTTCAGGTAAGAAAATAACTTTATAGGGTTTTCAGGGTCTGCCTGTAGGAAAAACATTAATAAATAAATAAGGGGTTACGTGCCTTGAAACAAAAGTTACAAGGATGCTATTTCAGATATAGGAAGGCTTAAAAGTCTCTCCCGGAGCCCGTGTCTCCCACTCTGGCTGGGTTGCAGTTATTGAAATATAACTACGGGGCAGACATAGTTAGACATTCTGTGCCAATGACAGCCCGAGAGACAATGGGGGAAAGATGAAGCCACGTGCCATGACTCCCTGAGAGTGGATTATTTCAGGATGGGAAACTGAACGATGAGATTTGAAGGAATGAAAATGTGTGAGATTTTGAGAAATCTGAGAGCCACAAAAGGAATGAAGACGCTTAGAAAGACGGTACGGCTGAGATGGAGCAGATGTCCTGCAAATATCCAAGGGCAGGCCAGTGCAATCCTGTGAGCTGTTCTCACAAGGCAGAGGCTTGGGAGGAAGACTTAGGAACCTCAGGCTGGGTTGGGCAGATAAAGTACTGTTTTATGAGAAACCAAAGAAGCTGGCAGGAATAACTTAGGCATTGGGTTGCTTAGGTAGAAATAAAGACACTGTAGCAAGGAACAGCTGTGATGAAGTGGTGGGTATCTACAATGGATCACATTTGCATGGCCACCTCCCAGCTGTGGTTAGAGCAACCAGGTGAATGAGGGTGTGGGCTGTGACTGGGGGTCAGCCTACTCAGCCTTTCCCGTGCTGGATGAGGAAGGGTAAAGAGAAGGAGAAATGCCTGTGGTATGAAAGGAGCTCTAGGGACCTGACATTTATGAAATAATCTCCAAGGGCTGGGGGCAGTGCCAATGCTCCTTTGTTTTAATCCTTCCTGCAGTTCCAGGAAGTAGGTATTACTATTTCCATTTTACTGCTGCAAAACAGACATTCCAAAATGTGAAATGACTTGCCCACGGTCATAATAACTGATAGAAATCTGCATTTTTTTTTTTTTTTTTTTGTAGAGACAGAGTCTCACATTATCGCACTCCGTAGAGTGCCGTGGTGTCACACAGCTCCCAGCAACCTCCAACTCCTGGGTTTAGGTGATTCTTTTACCTCAGCCTCCCAAGAAATCTGCATTTGTCTGTCATCAAAGCCTTTAATAATATCCCCTATGTCTGATGAATCCATGATGCATGATGATTGAGTGAATGAACAAATAAACTGACATAAAAAAAAAAGAATGGAGTGTATACTTCCACTCAATACTACTTAAAAAGAAAGTTAACTTAAAACAAGTGTTAATATTCTCTTGTCATTAATGTGCTAGCACTGTCAAGTTAAGCATTTAAAAATAAATACTTAAAATATTATGCAGTAAAACAGCGATTGCTGCCTCCCTGTTCTGGGGCTCCCTTACAGCTGCTGTTCTGTTTCTGCTTAAACAAAAATGGACAGTTTGGGGGGAGGTTAGCAGGAGCTTAGAAAACTTGCAGGACTCTCACATTTTAAAGGATGGCTTCAGGTGGGTGGTATTTCCAAATACTCCAGCAACAATTTAGCATTTGTAAGAAGGGTCCATCCTGGAGTTCAAGATCCTGCCTACGACTTTCACAGATGTGGCTGTAATGCACTGGCCTTCTAAGCACTTTCAGTGGGCTCTCAGATTCCCTACTCACTCGGCTCCTTTGCAGCTTCTTTGCAGCGGGGATAACTGTTTTTCTGTGTCACACGGCTTTCACCTTGACCAATGCGACTTGGCTTAAATGTCCCTGTAGCCTTTTTAGCTTGCTCTTCTCATAGCAAAAGCAGAAAAGAAAAAAAAAATGAAGCAAGAATAGGAAAATCGCAATCATGCAGTACGCAGATCTCGAGGCAGGCTGTTGGTTTCCAGTTGGGAGGTCTCCCTGGCAACCACCCTTTCCAACTCCCCTGGAAGCCCAAACTGGTGGAAAGCTTAATTTGCTTCAGATTACTTAAAATTACCTTCTAAGGACAAGAGTCAATGCCTACCTCTTTTTAAATAGGGCTTATACCCTTTGCTACAAATAGCCCTCCAAATAACATTTTTAAATGCTCCTAAAAGAACAGAACGTTGTAAACAGTGATATATAATGGTGCTTTGCTCCCCTTGACCCTATGAAATTATTCTCACCCACAAACATTTATAAGTATCAACAGGGAATCTAGCTCCACAGCAGGTGCTGGGTAAATACACCAAAAGCATTTATAAAACAGACTCTGCTCTCACAGGAGTTTGTAAGTTTTGAGGGGATCGAGCAAATCTAGAGGGTGGATGAAGGAAAAGAGTAAAAAGTAGATTTAAATTAAGTCAAGCTGAGTTGGGTATTAAATCTCAGCACCTCCAAATTCCCTACTGGGTCTGCAGTTTGTTCCCATAATTCCTGTTCTCCAGTGGTGAAGCTGTTCCTCAGGAGGTGAGCGTTTGTGTGTGAAGTGTGGGTGTGGCTGATAAAGCAGCCCTGCAGGACGATAGCTGGGCCTGGGGCTGGGCCTGCAGTCCCCAAAGCAGGAGGGGGACCCATGGGCCTTTGGGGGCCCTGATGGGAAATGTTATAGAGGTGCTGGCTGACATCAAAGGGGGCACTACCTTTTGGGAAGATGCCTTTGTGACAACACCACATCAAGAGATAGTAACTAAGAAGCTGGGGGTGGTGGCAAGCACCTGTAACCCCAGATACTTTGGAGGCTGAGGCAGGAGGATCCCTGGAGCCCGGTAGTTCAAGGCCGGCCTAGACAAGACAGAGACACCTTGTCTCAAAAGTAAAAATTACAAGACCTAGTAATTAAGACTAGACTCTAGTATGATGCAAAAATAAGAGGGGAAAATTTATGAACTTTGTACCCTTACCCTCTACTTTGACTGTACTGGGTATGTGTGAGTTTTGCTACCCTGGCTCCATTTCTGGTTCTTGTAGTCGCACCCTCCTTGATTTTGCTTTCGTGAAACGTTCCTTCTCCACTCAAGATCCTTGTGTTTGAGGAGAAGCACAGGAGTTGAGCTAAGCTGGTCAGCATATCACATCCCCCCGCTGCAGTGGTTGGCTCAGGGTTGAGTGTGCAATTTAAATCTGGTAATTAGCAAGGATCTCTGGACCTGTTGATGGAAGGGTGGGACACAGATATTCCCACTCTCACTGAGTACATTAACATGTGACCTTAGGAACTGCTGGTAGCCATTTTATGATCGCTACTACAGAAACATTATTTCATGTAATATAAAAACTCTATGTTGTTATTAATCCCATCGCAAAGATGAGCAATTCAGACTTAGTGGTATTGAATAACTTATGCTAAATGTTACAGCAAATTAGAATCGAAAGGCAGGTTTGTATTTCTCAAATTTCTGTTCATCACACCAGGGTGTGTTTGTAAGAGTTTCAAAACTTAGTTACTGCAATTTTCCTTTAAATATAAAACTCAAAGTGGTAAGTTGCTGGGAGATGCAATGCTAGAGCGTTTTGAAAACTGTAACAAGAAGTGAGTATCAGATATTGGGAAGGACCAAAAGACTTTGCTTAGCTACATTTTGTCATGAAATATAAAAACATCTTAAAAGAGTGCAAGATAAAAATGATAGATGTTTAGGTCTATGGTAAATATATTTACGTCCATTGCTGCATAGGAGACAGCTAATTTAGAGAGTCTTTTCTTAGTGTTTAGTGTAGTTGTCCATTTTCTGGCACTTTGGGGGCATATCTGTCGGCTGAGAATGGCTAGCTGAGCCACTGCAGTTTTCCATTATTGTTAGTCACTAGCGTGCTGGCGTTTGTCCACCAAATCCCATGTGGTTTGCAGCTATAATTCCTCATTCCAAAAACTGAATTCCCTGAGACAAACTAGAATTCTGTGTTTTGTATTCAGCAGCAGAGATGTTGAGAAGATTAGTGATCTTCCTGTTAGGGTCAATAGAATGCCAGCTGTAGAAACATCAGTCATCAAAAGTAAACTTTGGTGGGGCAGCGCCTGTCGCTCAAAGGAGTAGGGCACTGGCCCCATAAGCCGGAGGTGGCGGGTTCACACCCAGCCCCGGCCAAAAACTGCAAAAAAAAAAAAAAAAAAAGTAATCTTTGGTGTTGGCTAAAATCTTGGATAAGATTTAAATATCTTGGATAAATCTAAATATTATCCTTCAAACGTAAAGCCTGAGGATGTTAGAATGAACAAACAGGATAAATAATTTTCAAACTCTTATGAGTATATGTCTTTACTTTAGAACTTACAGTCTGATACTCTTACTATTAGCAAATAATACAACTAGTTTATAATCTATAAAATGGCAAGTCAATCATCTCAGGAGTTAATACTTAATTTACAATTTGTGAATTTTGGAATACATTTCAACACATATTTTCCTTTACTTTCTCTACTATTAATTTTGAAATACAAAGTCTCTCCAATGAGGCTATAAATGATTACACCGTGAGTCACTAACTTATTAGCTCTTTGATATTTATAAACAAACAAAAAAGCCCCAACAGATTTAAAAAGAGACACAACTCAAAATTCCCTGCTTTTCATCACCATTCTCTGATTACTACCACATCTGTGCACTGTATGAGTTTTCTTATTCCAAGTTATATTCACAACACTTAACAGGACACTGCTTGCAAACAGATGAAAATAGAATCTTTCCTTCCTCAATACCATCCCTTCTCATCCGATGAAACCATCAGACTACACCATTCTAACTCTCAATATCTAGAAAGAGCTAAATAATGTACTAGTGTCCTAATGCACATGTTTGATACATTAAATCTCTGCTTTAATGATCACCCTATGGCAAGTTGCCTCTTGAGGACACATGCTCTAAGTCATGTTTAACACACTTTCTGTAGGTGGCAAGATATCTGTAACCAACAGGAGCTGTCACACAAGCATGTGCGCAGATGAGCATGTCACACAAGCATGTGCGCAGATGAACGTGAGACGCCCCGTAGCTATCTGAATCAGAAGTTGCAAGCTGGCCAAGGCCCGCTGAAAGGAGAGGCTCCAGCTGGAGCATTCCTGTAGGGTTCCGAGGCCAGAGTTCCTGGGTGAGGCTTTGTGACAGTGTTCTCTTGCTTCTCTTTACGCTGATTACCTTGTGGTCAAGCTAGAGTGAAAAGAGCCATTTCTTCAGTGGCTTTATTAGAATGCTTCTAATTGCATTCTATTGAGCATGATTATATATGCTCAATACATACATGTTTATATATGCTAATTATTGCTTGCATTAATACAAGCAATGCACATGTAAATGTGCATTCTATTGAGCATGATTATATATGCTCAATACATAGATGTGTATATATGCTAATTAATACAAGCAATAATTAGCATATATAAACATGTATGTATTGAGCATATATAATCATCCTTGGTATTTGTGGGTGATTTTGGTTCTGGGATCCTTGAGGATACCACAGTCTACTGCTGCTCAAATACCTGATATAAAATGTCATAGTATTTGCACCTAATCTATCACATCCTCCTGGACACTTTAATCCTGTGGACCCCACCCCCGGGCTGTGGCCTAGTCCTGGTCTGTGGCCTGTCAGGAACTGGGCCCCAGAGCAGGAGGTGAGCAGTGGGTGAGTGAGCAAGGCAGAGAAGCTTCATCTGTATCACCAGCTGCTCCCCACCACCTGCTTTACCACCTGGGCTCCACCTTGTGCCATTTAAATCGTCATAGGAGAGCAGGCCCTACTGTAGACCAAGCATCTGAGGGACCTAGGTTGTGTGCTCCTCATGAGAATCTAACAACTCGATGATCTGAGGTGGAGATATAACACACTTGATCTCCAAACAACCCACTGCCACTTCCCTACCCGCAGTTTGTGGAAAAGTTGTCTTCCATGAAAACAGTCCCCAGTGCCAAAAGGTTAGGGACAGTTGCCTTTCTTAATGTCTAGATCCCTTTATGAGACCTAATCCAATGCCTCCTCTTCACTTCATTCTCTTGCATTGAATAGTACTTGGCACGTGATGAATCCGAGTTTTATTTTTTGTAACTTTAAGGAATATTTTTCTCCAAATATTTTCCAACCTGTAGTTGGTTGAATCCACGGAGGTGGGACCTGTGGATATGGAAAGTGGACTGTAAAAGAAATAGGTGCTGCTTTGGGGGCTTGGATACAACAAGAAAGAAATCACAGCCCTCCCGGGGAAGGGGAAAGGCAGACATTAGTAAAATGTTCTTTAGATGGTGATATGTGCTATGGAAAAAAGAAAAGCAGAGAAGGGGAAGAGAGGAGGAGAGGGTGGGGTGTGCCCATCGGAGGCCTCGCTAAGGAGAGCCGCTGAGTCCAGATGGAACAGGTTAGGGAGTTAGCCTTGGCGGAAAGAAGAGTGTGTCTGCCCCTGCCATGCACACAGGTGGAGGCCACGTGGACAGAGCGGAGTGAGAACAGGTGGAAGGTGTGGCAGTGATAAGGGGATGTGCGGGATCTTCATGCTGCTGTAAGGACTGTGGCTTTTAGTCAAGGTGGGATGGACCAGAAGGCAGGTTTTGATGAGAGACAGACATGTTCTAGTTTAAGAGAATCACTTAGGTGGCCACGTTGGGAATGACTGCAGGGGAGCAGGGTGGAGTCTGGGATGAGAAAGGAGGCCCATGCAGTCAGGCAGACTTGAGGTGAAGGGGTCGGGGGGTGGGTAAAAGATGGGGCTAAGAGTTTCCTAAGGATGGGGAGAAAGTCAAGGATTACCCGTGGAAGGACTGAACTCCTATTAGGTGAGATAAGGAAGCCTAAAGCATAGGGGATGAAAATTACGCATTCAGGTTGGGATGTATGAAATTTCAGATGCCCATGAGACATCCAAGTAGCTGAATGTCAAAGCCTGGGAGTTCTGGCTGGAAAAACCCATGTGGCCATACACGTGGTACTGAAAGCTCTGAGATGAAGGAGGTGACCTTAGGAATGAACAAGTGTTGGTAGAAGAGAGAAGTGCCCAAGACCTGTGTCCATTCTGACTTGTTCCACCCACAGGAGCTAAGAAGTAACATACAAGGCAGTCCCAGAAGGGAGCGATGAACTGTCACATTGATTCCCCCACCCCAGTCTTAACCCCCCAGGACATTCCATCAGTTCTTATATATACTGTTCATTTTACCACGTAGGCTTTAGCTGTTGTGTACAGAGGCTTTGCTGTTCATTAATTAGATTTCTCTTCCTAGAAAGATGCAAGCTTCTTGACAGCAAGTTTTCCTTTTCTTCATTTTCTTTCTATAGCAGTGGCTTTTAAATACTTTTTGACTATGTTTCACAGTAAAAAATACATCTTATTTTGGAAACCAGTATACACTTACATACAACTGAAAGGAAGAGAGAAATACTTAACCTTTCTGCATGCCAGGCATGTTTCTGTTCTATTTTCTTCCACTGTATTCTATTTAATTAAAAATAATAATGTTTGTAGCCCCCCTGCGTCAATTTCACTAACCACTAACTGGTGTGATCACTGCTTTGAAAAACATGGTTTCTACAGCAACTAGCACCAAGCTCCACCACGTTCATTATTAATCAGAGCGACAATGTCATTCGTCTCCGTTTCCCCCAAAGTACCTCCTGTAAAGTGAATGCTTACTAGGTGCTCGTTGAACAATGAGTTTTGAGATCCTAAGGGAATATATCTTGAATTGGGCTCACTGGTCCTTAGTTATCTTTACTTTTAGCAATTGTAATTTTGTAGAAGAATATTTCTTAAAACTGTCTTCAAAGAATGAGGGTAGACCTGAGTGTCTTTTTGAAGAGATCCCTGTGAAGCCAAGAGTCAGAGAAGGCACTGGCTGGGGCTGGAGACAGCCACCCAGATGGAGTCGGTCCACCATTTGTTTGTTAGCCCATGAGCAAAGTCAGAGTGGGAAGCCTGCTGTTGGGATGTTTTTGTATGTTCTTATATATATCAATCAACCTCTAGGTGCCAGGGGCAGTGGGGTTCAAAACATTTTTTTTTTTTTTGAGACAAAGACTCACTCTATCACCCTGGGTAGAGTGCCTTGGCATCGTCATAGCTCACAGCAACCTCCATCTCTTGTGCTTAAGCGATTCTCTTGCCTCTGCCTTCTGAGTAGGTGGGACTATAGATGCCCGCCACAACGCTCGGCTAGTTTTTCTACTTTTTAGTAGAGACAGGGTCTCACTCTTGCTCAGGCTGGTCTGGAACTCTTGAGCTCAAGGAATCCACTGGCCTTGACCTCCCAGAGTGCTAGGATTATAGGTGTGAGCCACCGCACCCAGCCTGAAGTTCAAAACATTATTAAAATAAAACCTTAATAAAAGACTTTCATTTGTCTTAGAACAATCCTATGTTTTTTATCCAAATTTACATAGTTTTTTTTTTATTAAATCATTTGTACATAGATCATAAATACATTTATGCCATTATGGGATTCAACGTGTTGATTATTTGTACAGATTGGAATGCTTGCATCTTACTAATCAACATAGCCTTCACCTCATTTACCTAATTACCTAAGACATTTGTGTTCTACACCTGATAGATCCAACTTGTACGTGCAATCTGTGTTCCCCCTACTAACTCTCCCGCTATCGACCCACCCCCTTCCCTTCCCCTCTTCCTCCCTTCCCTCCTTCATCCTAGGCTATAGTTGTGTTTCATTTTTCACATGTAAGTGTGAGTGATTATAAATTGGTTTCATAGTAGTACTGAGTACATGGGATATTTTTTTTCCATTCCCAAGATGCTTGACTAAGAAGAAGATTTTCCATCTCAATCCATATAAACATAAAAGAGATAAAGTCTCCATCTTTTTTTAATGCTGCATAGTATTCTATGGTATACATATACCATAATTTATTAATCCATTCATGGGTCGATGGGAACTTGGGCTTCTTCCATGACTTGGCAATTATGAACTGAGCTGCAATGAACAATCTGGTGCAAATATATTTACTGCCAGATGATTTTTGGTCCTTTGGATATACACCTAGAAGAGGAATTGCAGGGTCAAACGGCAGTTCTACATTTAGATCCCTGAGGTTCTCCAAACTTCCTTCCAAAAGGAACGTAGCTTGCATTCCCACCAGCAGTGCAGAAGTGTTCCCTTTTCTCCATATCCACGCCAACATCTATAGTTTTGGGATTTTGTGATATGAGCTACTCTTACTGGAGTTAAATGGTGTCTCAGAGTGGTTTTGATTTGCATTTCTCTGATGATTAAAGATGATGAGCATTTTTTCATGTGTCTATAGACCATGTGCCTGTCTTCTTCAGAGAAGCTTCTGTTCATGTCTCTTGCCCACAATGAAATGGGATCACTTGTTTTTTTCTTAGTAATAAGTTTGAGTTCTCTGTGGATTCTGGATATTAGACCTTTGTCAGAAATGTAACTTGCAAAAATTGTACATAGTATTTGATGTCAGTATGAAACATCTATCATTTAGGCACAGGGAAAAGCAAAGCCTCTGTTAAGTAGCCTAAACATCTTTTAACTTCAGGGTTTCAAACATAAAATGAGGACAGTCATACCCACTTCAGGGACTGACTATGAGGATAAAAATGATATAAAATGTCATCTACGACCTATCTACTAAATAAAAGTTTACTTATAGGTTGGCTTTTTGGCAAGAAAAGAAGGTATTTTCATGTGGAAATCATATTGTAAATGATGGTTAAGTCCTCATGAGGTGCAAACACCATTTAATTCATGATTGAGCTGAACCATAACAGAATATGCAATAGATTCAAACCCCTCTGAGGCTAGGGACAGAAGGTTGAAGCTGGGGGAAATCAGTGCACCTGGAGGAATCTCTAGAGGTCTGTGTAGGGGAAGGTAGATCAGTCAGGGTTCTCAGAACAAAAAATTCAGATTTATTTCAAAGAACTGGCTGACATGACCTTGGGGCAGGGGGCAGGGGGGAGTGACAAGTCTGAAACCCATAGGGTAGGCTGGCAGGCTGGAGACTCAGGCAGGAGCTGATGCTATAGCCTTAAGGCAGAATCTTCCCAGGAAAAGCTCAGTTTTGCTTTTATTGGATTGGATGAGGCCCCACATTATTGAGGGTGACCTTCTTTACAGAACGTCAACTTAATTGCATGAGATCTAACCACATCTATAAAATCCCTTCTCTACTGCACCTGCACTAGAGTTTGATTGAATAACTGGGTGCTCTAGCCTCTCAGGCGGCTGCAGAGAATGACCCATCCCAGGTGGGGACTCAGGGGCAGCTCTGGGCAGCGGGAGGAAGACTGCGGGGCCGGCAGGGCTGCTGTGGTGCTCACTGATACTCTGGTTCTCTTTACTTGAGAGCCGTATGTGCTACATTCATCTTCTGAGGAGGGACAGTTTGGGTCAAGGATCTAAAAGCGAACACCAACTCCTAACTTGCTGCTCAGAAAGCCCACAAAAGCAAGTGAGCCTCTGCTGTACCAGCTTTGCACCCAGCGCCTAGCAGGGTGCCTGGAGTATCAGTTTCATTGACTATTTTTTTTTTTAAAGCATTGTCATTCATGGAATTTTAATTTTTTTGTTGACAAAGAGACAGGACAATCTGCAGTCACCTGGAACATCACAGCACACAAAATACACAGGAATTTTAGAGGCCAATCTTTTATTTAAGCCCTTTCATATTCCAAAAGACCAAGAATGTCATAAAACCTTGTCTTTATATAACAAATATAGAGCCGACCTTAAAAATAAAATCAAGATTTACTTTAACAACCCGCACATACTACTGTCACCCTTATCGTGTTGTTTTAAACCTATTCGTCTACAAATCTGTCTCACCCACAATCTGTAAGCAACTTGAGAGGAAAGATGACAACATCCTTCATCTGGTAGAGACTGTTACTCATTCCTATCGTCCCAGTTCTAAGCAGAGTATCAAATGAAATCACATGAAATAAAATAAAAATGCTCAAGAAATATTTAATTACATCAGTTGGGGTATACCTGGGTTTTTTCAACTCTTAAGTAAAGTGTGGGAACCTTTACCCCAGGTTTTCCTTCTCCGATGACAGGAAGGGAAGCTGGCATTGAACGTGGGCTGGAAGGATGGCTGTTGGGAGAACGTGCGCCTGCAGACCAGGGGTGTGTGTAGGGTGGAGCGGCTAGAGGCTCCATTGCCATGCAGGAAGCTGCAGTTGATCCTACAATGGGGGGGGGGGAGGTGACTGAACTCCAGACAGCCCTGTGGCCTTATGATTCCAGGACTAAACAATCCTAAAACAGCCGCCTCACCTAGTATATTCCCAAGTACATTTCATGGCTCACCAGTCCTTCAAAATGTTCTGTAGACAAGGGTTCCAGGAGGACCAGAGAGGTGCTCTGTTATTCAGGGGTATCCAACATTTTTTTTCTCTGCCCCACACTGGAAGAACGAGTTGTCTTGGGCCACGTGTTAAATACTCCAACACTAAGGAAAGCTGATTAGCAAAAAGAAAGGCTGGTGCATACTTGTGTGATGTCTGACACCATAAGAATGCAAAAAAAGTCCTCACAAAATCAGTGTGCAGCCCATGGGCCACAGGTTGGATATCCCGGTGTTTATATCATAAACTGATATAAAGAGTTGCCATTCAAGCTATTATCTTAAAGTTTCCTCTGCCAATACAGAAACCTGGATATAGTACTTCGTTTATCAAAGTCACCTGCTTGTCTTCACAGGAACATCTATTTGCATCATACGTTGATAATTGTTAGTTTCCTTATTTACAGATGAAGAAACTGATACCTAGAAGGTAAATCACAATTTATCTGGCTAATAAGCGGCAGAATTGGGTTAGAATTCAGATTTTCTTTTGGATCAGAGCAATTTTCACCTCATCACACTCCAACTACTTATCTAACCACTGAACTCTACAAAGTAAAAAAAAAACAGCCACCCACTAACGTATACAAATACTTCTCAATGATTTGTGTGAAACTGCTTTGACCTCTATGCAAGGTTATTTAGAAGACAAAAATGGAAGTGTGGCTACTGTGTATAGAAGTGAAGGACCATAGCAAAACCCAGTCTTTCAGAACTTCATGTTTGTGTCAAGCCTGTGCCAGTATTTGTTTCACGCAAAGTACAAGAAAGGCAGTAACAGATACATGGAAATGGCATTGGTCTGTAGAAACAGGTATGTGTGCGTGTCTGGTATTTTATAGCAGGAACTTAGATCATGCAAACATTTTGATGGTAAAAACTTTAGTGAAGGAGGAATGACCTTCTCAAGATAACAGATGATTATCTCTGCATGTGGAAGTAACCAGAACCCCTGCTAATGTGCACACTCCATTATTTCTTCTGTCTCCTGCTATTGGCTGGAATTCAGTCTTTAATATTCTCTCTCTCACACATGAAAGCGTAAGCGCACCTCACAGTCAACGATGATGCTTTCCCGATTACAAAAGTTTTGCACTACCCACGGAGAGCAACAACACAGATATATTTCATTGGAAACAAGGCTTTCTTTTGTCATTTTCTTTCTTGACCTTTTCAGTAATGAGTGAAGCTGATCTGATGAGGGTTCTTGAGATCTTCTTGCTTCCTCCTAGCGACAATGATGGTTTTCATGTGCTCACAACAGCTGGAGGAGTGAGCACTTAACTGCCTACTCAAGTTAGCAGTTGTTTGTTTAGAGTAATAAATTCCAAATTAATAGAAAAGCATTAAATTAAGCTCCGTTTATGATGGTTCATTTGACAAAAGGAATTACTTTCTTGTCCTTGTGGCAGATTTAGATAAACATCAAGGAAAAAATATTTGTTTTATGTTGAAATGGACATAGAGGATTTTTTTTTTTTCTTCAGGAGGGGCTATGTTTTACATGTTAGAAAAAATAATGTATGTGCCTTCCTAGTGTTTGCCCAAACCAGGCGGTGTTTTTGGTATTACTGGAAGAAGTCCAAGACACAGAACATAAGTAATGGGGGGGGCATTGGGAGGTGTGGGGGGTGGGATGTGGGAGGCAACATCCTGTGACCCCCCAATCCCTGCGACGGAGGGCATGAGACCACTTTTCTCCCTGACCCACTCGTCTGTCAACTTCTCTTCTTTCATTTGAGCTGTGCCTAGATGTAAATTTTGACCTGGTTTCAGCTGTAATAAATACATGGGGCAGATAGGCAAGAATAGCTCAAATGGCTTTCTGAAGGAGAATCTCATAAATAATAATTGGAAACTTAATTTTCTAGAATTTTCTGTGATTAAAGAGAGACATTTGTATTGTTTTGATTCACCAAACACCTTTTCTGTTTCTCTTATATTACATGGAAACCAAAAGGAGACAAAAATTTTGTCTGAGAAACACGTGGGTATCATGACATTTTCAAATCCGAAGTTTCTAGCACGTGTGATCAATAAATGGAGAGGGCAACTGAGACTTCTGCCCTGACTCCCTTTGGGAGTGTGATTATAGTCTAATCTGGGAGGATTTGGCTCAGATAAAATCTTAATACCTTTATTAACACACTTGAAGCTATTGATTTACAAAAGATTGACAGCTCAGTGTAAGTATTCTATTATTGCATTATATAATTAGCAATGGAAAGCTTACAGTCCATTTCTAAAGATGTTGATAACATAAACAAAGCAGTCACCAAGAGGCTGAATATATAAAAATAATTTCTGCAATTTATCCAACTGATATATCGGTATAAGAATGTATTTACTAAATGGTTCATCACTACATTGTTTCTAACAGCATAAAGCATGATAGCAAGTCACATTCTCAATACGTATTGCTGATGCACTACCAGTTCTGTTATATGTGATGTTGATCTAGTGAGATTGGTCTTTGTAAGGGCAGGGATTTGATTCAATCCTGTGTTCCCAGCATCTGAAACTGTGCTTGGCACATGGTAGATGAGCATTAAATGTTTGCAAAATGAATAAACACTCTCATACCATGAAGCAGTTCATAGCCTTCTTTCCTTTTTTTTTTTGAGACAGAGTCTCACTATGTCATCCTTGGTAGAGTGCTGTGGCATCATGGCTCACAGCAACCTCAAACTCTTGGGCTTAAGTGATTCGCTTGCCTCAGCCTTCCAAGTAGGTGAGACTACAGGTGCCTGCCACCATGCCTGGATATTTTTTTGTTGTAGTTGTCATTGTTGGTTAGCTGGCCTGGGCTGGGCTCGAACCCGCCAGCCTCGTGGCTGGCACTGTAAACACTGTGCTATGGGTGCTGAGCCAGTTCATAGCCATTAAAAAGAATGAGATGGGTCTGTATGTACTGATGTGGACAGACGGCCAATATATGTTATTAAGGAAAAAAGGCCAAGGGCTAAGCAGTATTTATACTATGCTGCTAGTTTGTTAAAAGGAAGAAAGAAAATGTACATATATATATAATATATTACGTATATGAACATTAATAAATATAGACACCACATCTTGTAGCATAAAATGTGCCTCTGTGTATAATGTGCACCCACATTTAGGGTCCAAACTTTCAGGAAAATGGCCCTGGAGAAAGTGGCCAGCTCTTGGCTGGGAGAGACCCATTTGGGAGGGCTACGGCTCCCCAGTTAACATGCAGATCGCACTGTGCTCATGCAGCTGCCCCATGTGAAGGCTGCACTTTCTCTCTCTCCAGGGAGCCCTCCCTCCCTGCCACCACAGGAGGGCTGAGACGGTTGGTGGGGTGGGAGCTTCTGAGTTGCTTGGCCCACCAGCAGCCAGGCAGGTCCCCAGGTTCTGCTGGGCTCCCAGTCCCCTCTATGCATCTGGGCCTCAGGTCTTGGCCTTGCCCCAGCTACCGCTTGTCTCACCAGCCACACCACTGCCCCCTGCCCTGACTGTGGGCTCGGTGGAGGCTGCTCCAGTGTGCTCCCACCAGATCCCAGATCCTCCTGCCTTGGAACCTTGTGTACTTGGTGGGCCCAGGTGGGAGGGAGGGCAGCCCTGGGAGGTTGGCTGGGCTCCTGGGCTCCCCTGCTCCTGAGCCACACCACCCACGTATGATGTGCACCCTTATTTTTCCCTTGAAAATTTGGGCAAAATAAGCATGGAAGAAAAAGTATCCAATGTACTCAGCCCTACTATGAAAATAATTTATAGCTTTCATATGAAGGCTATAACCCAATTACAGCACAAGAACATGGGGAAAGGGACAAGGGAGGGGAGGGGATGGGGGAGGATGGGCGGAGGGAGGGTATTTGGTGGGACCACACCTACCTTGCATCTTAGAAGGGTACAGGTGAAACTTACTAAATGTAGAATATAAATGTCTGCACACAATAACTAAGAACATGCCATGAAAGCTATGGCAACCAGTTCCATGAAAATATTTCAAATTGTATATAAAACCAGCACATTGTACCCAATGATTGCATTCATGTACACAACCATGATTTAATAAAAAAGAAAATGGGCAAAAAAGTGTGCATTTTACATGCAAAATATGGTACATATATATTTTGTATGTTATGTTCATGGTGTATGTTTGTATATCTGAATACACGTAGAAAATATTGGAAGGAAAACATTGAAATGGTAATGTGGTGGTTGTCTTTGGGAAGTAGGATCGTAACCCAGGGGCAAGGGGAACCTTTACTTTTAATTCGATGCTGTGCTGTACTGTTTGAATTTTTTCACAATTAACATATATAACTTTTATTTGAAATAAATTTTGTGGAAAAGTCCCAAACCTACAACCACTTTACGTCTGTTTTTTAGAATTTGTGCTATCTTTCTATCCCCTCAATCTAAAGATACAAACAAAACCTAAGGAACTGGCTTTAACTGGAAATTGACGAAAGCTGGGCTGGAGAATAAGAAATTAGACTCTTCACAGGATCATCATTACAGACTATATTTCACTTTCCTATTTCTTCAGCTTCTGCTAGAATTTTATATTCAAAGTTAAGAAAATGTACATGTAACTGTATGCAAAAACCCATATGTTCTGCGTCAATCTGTACCACTTATTTTCAATGAGATAAAATAGCTTATTTAAACTTTGAATTTTCCCATTGGGTTTACATGATTCCGCTGTTTATCCAGCAGCACTCTGCTTAAAAATAGAGGAGATGACATTTGTGGGTGCTTTTTAAAAAATATCCTTTGGAGAAAGCAGCAGAACTCCAATGCCACATTTACCATATACATTATGTAAGAATGGCAAGTTTTTATGAAATAGGGGCTTCACAGAAAATATCCTCCTTTCTAACATATAAACTACAGCTCTTTTGGAACCAATCACAATCATTGCATGTTTAGGGGCAGCACACCTGAGTTTTAGTATTTGGTGATGATAATTAATTTAATGGAAACTTAAACATGGTTTGGAAGAGTTTCTAATAATTGCATATGAAGATTTTTCTCTCCCTTCACTTTCCTGATTGTGTAGTTTCTCCAATCATTCTTTTTTTTTTTAATGCATGTATTTTATTATTCTTCATTACATTATTCCCTCCCCCTCTCCAATCATTCTTTCATCAACAACTTATCGAGTGTTATGTGGTAGGCATTATCGTGACAAAAAATGCATAGAAAGATGATGTCAAGTGTATTTTACCTGATTTTGTAGACGATTTGATAATGTTTATGCTAACCTGCCAAAAATAAGAAGTCACATACCAGGTTTAATATTAGCTTTAAACCTGCTGTCATACAATTCCACAGAGTCTAGGATAAGAATTAAAATAGGTTGGGCTGAAAATATTCTGTCACTCGAAATTGCAAACTGAGGAGAACTATAGTCAATTAAAGTATGAAATATTAAAATCAGTGTTCCAATCTCGGTAGCACTGCTGATGGCAAAGGATTATGACACCAGGCGGAAATGAAACCAAATGCATCACTTTCCCACCCAGAATAAAACACCTATCTTAGGATCTTACTGATGGTATTTATTAAAAAAATACACTTTTGGAGGAAATTGCATTTATTGGGTAATATGAAAGAGGAAATGAGGTCTGTGTGAGGGCATGGGTGTATGCCGTCACTACGGGACATTTTCATCTTCAGTAATAAAAAGTTTAAAGCAGTTTTCTCTGTGTGCTCATGAAAGGTAATGGGATTTGTTTCCTTTTTGCCCTTTGTCAAGTGTTCTCCTGACCCTGAAGCTGTCACATACACAGATGGCAGGTGAGTGGGATCTGGGGGCTGAGCAGGAATTACACTTTTCCCGCTCCTGGTATGTGACTTCAATGGGGCTTGCCACCTGCTCCTGCTTCAACGTAGCCGTAGCCGCTGACCCGAAGCCGTCTTGGTGGGTGACCAGGTGAAGAGGGAAAAAGAGTTCTCAGCCACACCTTTTCCACCTTCCCTGAGAATCTGCCTCTCAGAGTGGCCCTCCTCCTGGCGGCAGGGTTTCATCCCCCCTGTAGTTTTCTTTTCTTAGTTCTGAGAATGCCTTTCATGGCCTGGGTCCCCTACTAAGAGCAGAGATCTTGTGTTTTCTTTTGACTATCATGGTATAGTTCTGAGCACCCCGTGGCATTCTATAAAAGTGATAAATACTGATGATGAACAGTGAAGCAGGCTCACAGGCCCTGGGATGGCTTCGGGAGAGCCCAGAAGGAGGGAAACGTTAAATCACTTTCTACCACCAAGGCGAGATTTAGCCTCTCATTAGATCTGACTGCCGCACGTAGAAAACTTTGTTAATAAAATGACACGGGGATTTTATGAGGTGGAGCCAGGCCTGGAAAATAGTCTTTCAAGATGTGTTTCCTTCTTCCTTCCAATTTTGGGTGTTATGATGTAACAAGATTTTGAAATCCAAGCATATGTTACTTTCTTCTTTTCCTTTTATGTTTAAACCTCTATTATGATGAATTAGCTTTTCATTCTCAACAACTTAGAGTTTCTTTCTGTCTTTAAAAATGAAGCATTTAGAAATGAGGTGATAATTGGCGTATTTCCCTCTTAGAACTTTTCCCACCTCTATTTGTATGTGGTTTTAGACTCAGGTGTGAATACCTTGATTTTGGTAAGCAATGGACATTACTGATCTTATGCTTAATAGAATGTGTCGGGTAGTAACGTAAAAATGTATCCTCTTTCATAAACAAACCTTCTAAAAATATTGGATTTTTAAAAACATTTTACCTAATTGATAATTTCATTTTGAGACAGCAAAACACCCAGATTATAGAAGTACGGACAGTGAGAAAGATCAATATTACACATCTATTTCTTTCTCTAGATCCACGTTAGTTTGGAAAAGGTAATTTTTTTAAAGCAACATAATACTAGACAATGGCATCTAATTTCTTAATAATTGAAAAACAAAATAATTAAAAGATTTTAAAAATAATCGAGATTAGGTTGGGGACACAGAATTAAAGCAACAGAGAGAAGAATTAGGAGGTAGAAATAATTTTAAGATAATAGCCAATCATCTGTGGTAGAAGGAGAGCTTCTGTTAGTAGGTAAAAGAACTGAGTTTTCCTGGGATTTTAACTCAACAAGATTATTCTCCTACCACTGTGGTCCCCAATCTCCAACCTCTGGGCAACGGGTCTTTGTCCCGTTAGGAACTGGACCACACCGCAAGAGGCGAGCAGCAGGTGAGCAAGCAAAGCTTCATCTCCGCATTATAGAAGTATGGACGGTGAGTCATACAAACACTCCCATCACCACCTGAACCCCATCTCCTGTCACCCCAGGGACAGCATTAGATTCTCACAGGAACGTGAACCCTACAGTATGCCGCACAAGTGAGGGGTCCAGGTTGTGTGGTCCTGATTAGAATTTACTTCCCATCCCCTAGTCCGTGGAAAAATCGTCTTTTATGACACTGGTCCCTGGTGCCAAAAAGTTGGGGGACCACTGTTCTATCACATATGCAAGACTCAATTACAGAGTAATCAAAGCTAGTAAAAATGCAACTAGTCTACTTGAGGTAAGGAAATATTAATATGGTAACTGTTCCTTTATTCAAGGCAACTTTTTCTTAGTAATTCAACAATTTTAATCATGTTAACCAGGTTCTTTCCATTGTTAGAAAATACAGTAGAACCTCTGTAAGTTGACCCCCAAGGGATTGTAACATCCTGGTCAACATATGAAGGTGGTCAACATAGGGAACTTCCATTAAATATACGTGGTGCATGTCTGGTCTATGAGAATTAGGTCAATTGAAGGAGGTGGTCAGCTACAGAGGTTTCTACTGTACTTTCTTTTTTCCCATCTTCTTTTAGTGACATTGATTTAAATGTACTGATTCCAAAAATATTCTATTATTAATAGTAAACCATTAGTAAAAATATATTCTGAGACTATTTTTAAAAAAATTTTAATAGATTTAGGGGATACAAGCTGAATTCCATTACATGCATATATTGTACAGAGGTGGAGTTGGCTTTTGGTGTACTCATCATCCAATTAGTGTCCCTGAGACCCCATAGGTACTTTTTCATCCCTCTGCCCATTATATAGTTTATAAATAAATATAATTAGAAATAACCAGCAACTATAAGGCCCAGTAACCGGGCATGGTTTGTACACATACTTGTGTCACTGACAGTGCCTGATATTGCACTTTGCACACACAGAAAATATTCAAACTACAGTCAGATATATGATAGAGCATAGGGTCTCATTTTTCCCTGCAAGTATTCTATTTGGTAGAAAGTTGTACTTTTTTCTGCTCAGAGTAATGGGCAGACTCATACAGCCAGGTTGTTAACTGCACGATTTTAAATTTACTAAATACTTCAAATAGATGTAGAGTTAGGATAAAATAGTTTATAGTGTGTTCTGGAGACTTGGACATACCCAAGTAGGCCTTTTGAGTTGTTTGCTTATTGTGGGCAGGTGCTATAGATATTTAATACCTTGATAACTGATTAGTGATCTCTTTAATTCATCTAAGATAAATTAATACTCCATATGTGAACATGATGTAGTTTACAACTGCTTTTACTATTTACTTTTGTAACGAAAAGGTAATTGTTGCATCCATCTATAAATTTTTCACTGAACATGACCAATGTATCTATAAGAAATTGTTAATTTTAAAATATTTTCCTGGAATGTACAGTACACCAGGCAAAAACTAACCTAGAGTTTTATTGTTCCTGAAAATAAATTAGTGCACATTTAACATAGTATTTTGTTATTTTTCTCTTATAAGTTGCTTTGATAAAGAAAAATCCTTTTCATAAAAGTGATAGCAAATTAGATCTGGGATTGAAGAAAACTTGTTCTTAAATTCTATCTCCGAGTAGTTTGAAATATAAAATAGATGATAATGAAGTTAAATATCAGGCTCATGCAGGAAGCAGTTCTGCTATTACTGTCTTTCCAATTGCTTGCTTTTGTGGGATTAGGGCGGAAGGAGTTTTTTTCTTTAGATATTGACCCTGAGATTCATGAACTTAGTTATTTTCCTTATCTGATGATAGCTATGCCTACAGGACACAATTAATGTATCAATTCATCCATCCACTTGTTCACATTTGTTAAATGCCTCCTGTCTGCTAAGCACTGTGGGAGCAGAAGACACAAAAATCAGTCGACTTGTATCTGCCCCTAGGGATCTTTCTGTGGATTGGGGGAGAGGTAGCATTACTGGAGGCAGGGAACAACAAGCTCTCAAGTGTGGCTATAAGTGCTAGGAAAGCCAGATGTAGAGAGTACCAGCGTGAAAGCTGGCTCAGGGCGGGCATGTGTGACTTGAGATGTGAACATTGGAAGACTTTGCCAGCTGGGTGAAGGGAAGGGCTGAGGGCAGGACAGGAGTGGGGACAGGACTGGCACATGAAAGGCACAGTCTGTGCCGCAGGAAATCCTAAGTCACATATGGCACACGGAGAGTTCAGACGAGACAGGCTTCCTTGGGACCTGAGCCTGGCAGGTACTGGAGGAAATAGATCACGCTGAAAAAAGAACTCGGTCTTGTGCTAACAGTCTTGACTTAATTTAAAGACCCAGGAGGTCTTTTTCAGGATTTGTTTTCTTGAGTGTCTTTTTCTATCACTAATATGATATGGAGAAGAATAGAAAATGGCTAGTTTTGTTTCTGAAACACAAGTCCTCTTGTCTAAGACCCACACCTGGTCTTATTTGACAATGTGAACGTTAGTTTCTCAGCATTATTATTAGTATATTGCTTAATATTTCGATGCAGTAATCGTTTGTTTTCTTTTCTGAATGTATTTATCTTCGATCATTCTTTACGTGGTTTTTGTTTCTAGTCCTTATCTTAAACATTGTTATTGTTATTAAATGTTAAGCCTTTTAAATTTTGAGAAGGCAAAAAGTGGAAACCTAATTAACACATGTATATGTAAAAAAAAAAAAAAAAGACCCACACCTGGTTGCCCAGGGAAATTCCCCAAACCAGCCTTTCCCCTGAATTGATCAAGCTCTTCTCAAGGGGACGTTCCACCATCTGCTCAGCTACCCTACTTGTCAAAACCCACCCTCAACCACTGCTTTCGCCCCCTTCTCCTCAAATGCCCTACTTCTGTTCATGTCTAAAAGCCCCACAGAGGTCTGCAATCCATCATCTTTCTCTTTCTGGACTTGCTCTAACCCAGCCCCTGGGAGACGTCGACCACAACCCCGGTGTGCATTTCTTGCTCACAGGCCTCTCCTCCTGCCCAACACCCAGCCTGGTAGCAGCAAACCTCTCATACGAATGTTTTATTCCTCTTTATCACCTCATTTGGAGTCATTTTCCTTTCTCAAAATATCACCCTTGTATTCATCTCCGTTGACTGCTCTATCAAATTTCTACAAGCGCAGTGGCTTAGAAACAACTCATGTTTAATCTCTTACAGTTGTGGAGGCTGGAAGTCCAAGGTTGTTAACAATGTACTGAAACCAAAGTATCAGAGGGACTGAGCTCCCT
This sequence comes from Perodicticus potto, assembly GCA_963574655.1. Taxonomy (NCBI): domain Eukaryota; kingdom Metazoa; phylum Chordata; class Mammalia; order Primates; family Lorisidae; genus Perodicticus; species Perodicticus potto. The sequence goes on along the minus strand of CAUYRH010162711.1, from coordinate 22,747 downwards.
CCAGGCTCAGGGCAGAATCCATTTCTTTGCCTTTTGCACCTCCCAGAGCTGGATTCCTTGGCTCATAGTCCCTATCTTCATCTTCAAAACCAGGAGCAAAGCATCTTTTAATCTCTCTCTACTTCCATGGCCACGTGGCCTTCTGTGGTCAAGTCTTCCTCTCCCTCCCTCTTAAAAGATTGCTGTGGATCCGGGTAGGACCCACCTGGATAATCTGGGGCACTCTCCCATCTCAAAGTCCTTACCATGCACATGTGCAGAGTCATATCTGCCTTAAGGTAATGTTCACAGTGTCCTGGTACTAGTACGTGGCCACATTTGGAGCCTTTACCCCACTAATACAATACCCACATCATTGCCATAATTCATAGAGTAATCCCTCTGTGCCAGGAATCATTTAATGAGGTAGCCACCATTATTATCTCTATTTTACAGATGCAAACAATGGAGGCACAGCAAAGTTAAGCCACTTGTTCCAATCATATAAACTGGAGTGGTAAAGAAATGGTAGAAAATGGGCTCAAACCCAGGTCTGTCCCACTTGAAGGCCTTTCCTCGTTCCCAGAACACTTTCGTCTTTCATGTTCTGTAGTTAACGCTATGCATCTGTGTCTTAGTTTGGAACAAAGAGCTCTAAAAACTATCATGGTCAATACAAAATGGGAAAATTTCCAGAAATGTTCAGAAAAGAGACACGTTTCTCTTTTCTAGCTGTACTTCTAGATGTTTCTTCTGTACATCTTCTGTACATGGAGAGTACAGTTAATTAAGTGGTTGGGTGGTAACTAGTAGCAATTGGCTTCCATGATGAAAGACCAGGGGAAGCCCCCTACGTAGTTGACATCAGGCTGTGCCTGGAGAGCATGAAGGACCAGCTGAGCTCAGGAAAAAGTGCCATGGAAAGAGTAATCACCAGGAACATAGTCCCTGATGAACAGGACAATGGAAATGAAGCGGAAATGTAAGACTTTCTCTACTTTCACTGTAGAGAAAGCAAGAAAGGCTGAAAATTCCTGTAGACCTAGGTAGGGGCTGTAGAATAAAGGTAGAGAACAAATAAGACATCACAAAGGAAATTATTTTCAGATTAGCAATGTGGAAAAATACTTTGGGGCAGACTACTGGAAGGCAGGAAGCAAATGAACATTGGCAGGAAGTAAAAAACGAAGAATTTTAAAAAATGATCATCACTATATATAAGAATATTTTTTCCCCTTTTCTTCTAAGGAGGAAGTGGGCCTTGTGGGGAATAGAAAGAGCTGGCCCCCAGAATCCAACAGACTGAGGGGTCCGTGTTTTATTATCCACGCCTCCCATGGCAAGTTGAGACTCAGTTCTTTCACTTACAAAATGAGAATAGTAACATGAGGATTAAAGAATTGATGTGAACCATTTTAGCACAGAATTTTGCAGGAACAAGTAACAAAGACTCATTGCCTTCAGTTTCTCCAACCTCATCAACACAAAAGGCAACAAAGCTTGGTGAGGAGCACAACCGACTTGCAGGTGGGCAGAACTGACTCTGTGCTGGGCAGTGTGCTGGGTCATGGGCCTCAACTATGAGCAAGAGACCAAAACATCTACTTTCTTGGAACCGACAGGCTAGTGGAAGACTCAGACAGGCAGACAGGCACGGCTCCTACGCAAAATAGAGGGAGCACGTTAAGGAGATAATGAAGGCTCTGAGAGCGTACGGGAGAGAGTGCCCGGCTCAGGCACGTCCAGGCAGGGAGGGCCTTCTAGAGGAAGTGTCAGCTTAGATGAGATTAGAAGGTTTGAGGGGGCTGAGTAAGCCAGAGAGGAGTTTGGTGGATGAGTAGAAGAGATGAGCGAGGAGGCAGCAAGGTGCATAGGTCCAGGGCAAAATAACATGACACTCATGAGAAGGGGACGGGGACAGAAAGGCTGAACACAGAGCAGAGTGTTAGGAAACGAGGCTCTGCAGGAAAAAGGGCCCCGGTTACATCATACCGTGTAAGTCATGTGAAGGAGTTTAACTTCATTCCAAAGGTAGAGAGGCACCATGGAAGGATGTTTAAGCAGACGAAGTAGTGACTGTACCTGTTTTTCAGAAGGATTTGGGCTGCAGTGTGCAACAGGAACTGGACTGAGGAAAAACTAGAGGCAGGAAGACCACTCGGAGGTATTGACAACAATGTAGGTGAGGAATGATGGCGCTCTCACTGGGACAGCGGCGGGGGAGTGGAGAGAAGTGGATAGAAACAAGATCTGTAGGAGGTGGTGGATTTCCCACTCACGCCTTCCTTCATTCAGCTTTTATGAGTCTGCTTTGGAGAAGTGATACAATGGTGAGGTGGAGGGGAGTATCAAGCCTGTCCCCCATGTTTCTGGGTTGGAAAAAAGTGGGTAGATAGTGGTGCCGTTTACAGGGCAGGAAACTCAGTGTAAGGAGGCTCAGGGGGGATACAGTGCCGCGGTAGGTTTTGTGTAACCTTTATTTTTGTAACCTAGATCTCCTTGGGTCCCCCAGCCTGTGAGCATAAATGAGGTCACATTAACGATAATAACCGAGTCCAGCGATATTTTAGTTCTCTTTCATCTTTGCTCCTTCTCTCATTAATTCTATTGTCCCCAAGAATGGGCTTCATGTGTGTTTGGACACAAATCTGTGTGCTACCTTCTGGCAGGTCTGCTTGCCACAGTACAAAAAAGGTCTTATGAAGGGAGGCATCCACGCAATACTGCTGCCTCCGTCACCACTGTCCTCAGCTGGTGGCAGCTCCACTGTGTCTGCATGCAGGGAAAGTGGAGATGCTGCTTTCTATAGATTTGCTCCATTAATTAAAGAACATAGAGAATTAATGTGTGAGACTGTAAATAAAACGTGCCTAGCATTTGGTCTGGCTGAGAACACCTTGAGGGACTAACAAATTTGCATCTCATTTCAGAGCACGTAAGGGTTGTCCCTGTAGAAATAAAAAAAGGTCATTGAAAAAGATGCTGGGCAAATAGCCTTGTGTACTTCCATCATCAAGGTGGTCTGAGAGCAATCATGGACTAAAAACTCACGCCAGTGTGAAAGTCTTCCTACTGTGTATGTGGCTGGTATGAAAGTCTTCCTACTGTGCGCGTGGCCGGTGTGAAAGTCTTCCTACTGTGTGCGTGGCAAGAAATAGAAGTCGAGAATACACATTTGTCTTCCAGTTTGTTTCTGCCAGATTTAAAATGAACACAGAACCCGGAGGTTCTGGATTAATGACACTAGGGAAAAAAGTAATGGGGGAAACAACAAAAAAGTGCATGGGGGCAGCTGGGTGGTCTGGAGGGATGAGGTCTGAGATGGGAGAGGAAAAAGTGGAAAATAAGATGAATGCCTTTCAAATCCAACACAGCCAAACCCATTTTGAGCTTCCAACGTAGTTCCACAAACAGAATTGAACATATTTTAAAACCTTGAAGTATAAGTAGGTAATATATGTCTGTCTTGTTTTTAAAAATTACCTGTGATAGACTACAATGTCACAGTCCTACTTCTTGAAGGGTCACTTGAATTAGAGGCATTTCAGAGAGACGCCTAAATTTGGGGGTGAACTATAGATGACATTTCGGGTGGAAGTCAGTCATCAGGAGTGGCTAAGGATTTGTGCTCACACGCTTAACATCCTGTTCATGCTTCCAGGAAAAGTACGTGTTGTGTACAATTTAAAGGGAGGAAATAAAAGCTCTTCCTTATCTACAAAAGTCTGATTGTGCTGTTCAAAGACTTCCATGAAACAAAACACCTGGTCCCCCTGGCTCATTTCTCATGAAGAAAAACAGAATACGAAAATGAGACAGTGAGAAGAGGAAGAACGTTTCCTCTCCATTTTCTCAAAATTTCCCACATACTTTGGCTGTTTTTGAACAGACATTCTGAAATATCTTTTGAGGTCACCTACTTTAAGAGAATAGAGTCTCTGATTTTCAGGTGATGTGGCGGCGCAAGCCCAGAATGCCTAGAACATAAATCTTAATTGTATTTTCCATTTTTGTCATTCTTATAGAAAAGGAAAGATTATAACTTCTTCCCCATCTTGCCAAGCCCTTGCTAGCTTCAGGGATTTGAGCTATGCTCTGACTAAAATCAAAATCTCTGTGTTAAACACCAAAAAAGCTACATCACAGAGAGTGAAGGCATCTAGTGATTGTCCCATTACTTCTTGTTTTTGAGACAGAGTAGCCATGGTAGCCATAAAATTCTAGAGAGATCTGATGGTTTCTAATTCCACGAACTTAGTGGACAAGTACATTTTCTACAAGAACCAAAATCTTTGCAGCCATGGTAAATCAAAAAGTAATAACAAAAATTCACATTATCACTATGCTGCTATTTTTAAAATCCAATCTTACAAAATAAAACTCACCTAAAGCGAAGCTGTGGAATAATTTTAGCAATTGAAAATTACTACTTTCTCTAGAATAACATGCACTCAGCAATGAAATGATTCAGAAACCAACATGATGTATATATTTTGCTTTCTTTTGAGCAAATTCAGCATCAATTTATACTATGTCATGCTGAATATATTTGATAATCAGTGCTTAAATAATTTAGCCTGTCTTTGCTGCCTCTAAATATTCTGCTGTTTAACTAAATTCCCTCTGCACTATGGATGGCAAAAGTATTAATATATAGATTTCGTTCTTACTAAAAGGCTAGATTTCTCCTTTAGCCCTTCAAGTGCTATGAACAACCAAATCAGAGGAAGAAGGTACACTGGGGGTACTCTTTATAAAATTGTTCATCCCCAAGTCACAGACATCATGAAACAAGAGATTAACTTCAGCAAGAAAAATGATGGATTAGCACAGAAATCAAGCACTGAAAAAAAAAAAAAACTCTTTCTTTTCCTTTGCATAGACTACAATTGCTATTAATAATAGCTTACCTTATTAGCCGGAATGCCAAACAGAATGTCTTTATGGAAAATCAAGTTCATTATTCATCTCAGCTTTGATTTGGTGTAGTGCAGCTGAGAGCATTTAGCTTCTCTCTATGATTTGCCGAGGCAAAGTGGTTGAGTGAGGCAATAAACACAGGACTTGGGGGTGGGGGGGGAGAGCGATTGGCCAGGGCTCACAACTCAAGACTTTCAACTTTCTGTCTTCATTCATATGAAAATACTTAATGAAATCATCTTATAACTGAAGAATAACACTTAAGTGAATACTGAGGGCAGATTTTAAAGCCTGTGCAATTCTGCATAGCAGCTGGCAGTTGCAGTGTCCTGCACACTCACTACCCTAGCAAAATTGTTTCACTTTGCAGCTCATAGGGGGTTCTGTAAATTCTGTCAAGGACAAGTCCACATGGGGGAGTGATCTCGGCAACTCGTCAAAAAAAAAAAAAAAAAGAATCCTCCATTGACTAGTGATGGAAGACAAATGCATGTACAAAGTTGAAGTGCTTGCACACACACAAACACATACACAAACTGGACCTAACATCCAGATACCTAACTAACAAGAGGGCCTTTTAGGGATCTAGGGAAATAAAAATAAGCACTATTTCTTAATCATTCACTAACGTTTTTCTTCAAAAGAATTAAATATAGGGCAGTGCCTGTGGCTCAGTGGATAGGGCGCTGACCCCATGTGCCAAGGGTGGCAGGTTCAAACCCAGCCCCGGCCAAACTGCAACAAAAAATAGCCAGGTGTTATGGTGGGCGCCTGTAGTCCCAGCTACTGGGGAGGCTGAGGCAAGAGAATCACCTAAGCCCAGGAGTTGGAGGTTGCTGTGAGCTGTGTGATGCCACAGCACTCTACAGAGGGCGATAAAGTGAGACTCTGTCTCTACAAAAAAAAAAAGAATAAATATATTTTGGAGACTTCTTGGCAAATGCTTTTTCATTTTTTTTTCCTTCAGTTTTTGGCCGGGGCTGGGTTTGAACCTGCCATCTCCAGCATATAGGGCCAGCGCCCTACTCCTTTGAACCACAAGTGCTGCTCAATGCTTTTTCATTTTTTAAAAATAATTGAATTCCACAGAGAAGCATCTCAGAGAAAAAAGTGTGTGTTATGTGTGCACAAGGGGGTGTTGGTCTCATACCTAGATGGAGCTTGTTGCAGCTTCCTTTTCTGGGGGCTTTCCTTCATGAATTTGAGTGGGTAGTATTTATTAAAATCCAGTGGTACAAAGTGAAATCTGCAACCACAATCAGCAAGATCAGCCCCAGGTTATCAATAGACAGGAAGCATATATGACCGAGTAAAACCATTTTAGGTTAGATTTTGTTGTCTTTGTTGCCATGTAAAACCAAGCCTCAGAACTCTCCTCCCCAAAATTCATATGAGCATGCCTGCATTTAATAAGTGAATAATTAAATGATTAGTTTGTCTCCAAATGTTAAGCTAGTGTCACCATGTGACCCAGTGATTACACCCTCAGGCACATACCAGGTGGGATGAAAACAAGCGTCTGTACAGAAACTTGTACACAAATATTCACAGCAGCAAAAAAGTAGAAACAGTCCCAACGATCATCAACTGATGAATGGATTAAAAAAAGTAATATCCATATAATAAAATATTATTTGGTATGAAAAAGAAATGAGGCATTGATACAAACTGTAACATGGATGAAGCTTGAAAACAGTAGGCTGATTAAAAGAAGCCAGTCACAGGCTCGGCGCCTGTGGCTCAAGCGGCTTTGGCGCCAGCCACATACACCTGAGCTGGCAGATTCGAATCCAGCCCAGGCCCACCAAACAACAATGATGGCTGCAACCAAAAAAAAAAAAAAAAAAAAAATAGCCGGGCGTTGTGGCAGGCACCTGTGATCCCAGCTACTCAGGGCGGCGCCTGTGGCTCAGTGAGTAGGGCACCGGCCCCATATGCCAGAGGTGGCGGGTTCAAACCCAGCCCCAGCCAAAAACTGCAAAAAAAGAAAAAAAGAAGCCAGTCACAAAAGATCACATACTGGCAAACTTTTCATATCTATTTGAAACATCTAGAATGTGTAGAATCTACAGAGACAGAAAGTAGATTAGTGGTGGCCCTGAGCCTGGGGTTAGTGTACTGGTGACTCCTTAATGGGAACAGGGCTTCTTACTGAAGCACAAAAATGTTCTTACTTTAGATTTGGGTGCTGGTTGTCCAGTTCTGTGAATATACTAGAACCACTGAGTTATACACTTCAAATGGGTGAATGGTTGCCCTTGGTAGAGTGCTATGGCGTCACAGCTCACAGCAACCTCAAACTCTTGGACTTAAGCGATTCTCTTGCCTTAGTCTCCCCAGTAGCTGGGACTATAGGCGCCTGCCACAACGCTCAGTTGTTTTTTTTGTTGCAGTTGTCATTGTTGCTTAGCAGACTGGGGCTTGGTTGGAACCCGCCAGCCCCGGTGTATGTGGCGGGCACCCTAATCACTGAGTATGGGCAGGATGGTATTTTAGTAAAACAGTTCATTCTACCATAGTGAATTACATTGATTTGTGAATGTTAAAGCAACTTTGTATCCCTAGGATAAAATTCACTTGCCCAGGATGTCCACGTTGTATTATTCTCTTTATATGTTGATGGATTCAATTTGTTAAGGGCTTACATGTCTATTTTATGAGGGAGATAGGTCAGTGAGTTTCTATTCTTGTAATACCCTTGTCTGGTTTTGGCATTGGCATTACATTTGCCTAATAAAATAATTTCTGTTTTCCGGAAAAAAGATACTAATTTAATATTCTACAAGAGTTATAAAATTAATTTGTCATTGAAACATTGTGATATAGTTGTATGAATTGGTTACGTATAATAAATTCTATAAAAGGCAGACAGGGAGAGATGGGGGAAGAGAAAAGGGGACCCTAAATATAGGGTGCTCTTGAGGACTGGATGGTTGTAGACATACCTACAGAGCCTGGTGTCTTACTGTGGTTAGTTTTCAATTAAAAAAAAAAACACCAAATCTGCAAAAGTGGGAGCAATAGGGAAAAGAAGAAGAGGCAGAAGAGGAGGAAGAGAACAAAGGTGGGGTGGGGGAAGAGAAGAAAAAGGAAGAGGAAGAAGGGGGAGAATGAGAAGAGGAAGAGTTTCTGAGCAGATGACATGAAAAGGCAGAGGACTCAAGAGGGAAGGGAGGATCACGAAACTGAATTATAGCGCAAAAGGATCAAATGGTCCAGGTGAGACTAGAAGGGAGCCTGCAAAGAAACCAAAGGAATTGCACAATGAGGGTTTTGACGCGTCCAAATGAACAGAACTTGCTCTAAACCTGAGAAGTGAGTTCACACTCCAGGAAGGACACAGGCAAGTGACGCGCATCTGTGCAAAGGGCACCAAGAGGGCTGAAGCCTGGAACGAAATGAGTTCAGGAATTAAAAAAAAAAAAGTCAAGGACAGTTTAAAAAGAAAAAAAAAAGGCTTTTTACAAGAGATGGCTTGGAACAAATAAAAGAAGAAGGAAGATCCCAAGGCTTGTTCCAGATGGTACAATGTGAACAGATGATGATGAGGAGGAGCAGGGGGAGGAGGCAGGAGAAGAACAAATACCAGACTCTCAAACTTTTATTTCCCTACTATTTTCTCCACCAAGAGAAGACTCTTCAAATGAGAAAGGGTGCAAGAAGAAGTGCAGTGAAAAGAAAGTTGAACTCCAGGAAAACCTCTCCAATGCAAATGGGTCACCAATGTTTATTCTCCCTCCAGAACTCCTGAGTCAGTTTCAGGTACCTGACAACCTCTCTAAGAGACCTCAAAGCTCTGCGAACATAGCACTTTCAGAAGCAAACTCTCCCTGCCTCCACCTCCCGCCCCCTCTGGAATCTTCTCCACCAGTGAATTTTCCCTCCACATTACCACGTACTGTTGCTTTGTAAGCTCTGGACACCCCCCACTTGCCTCCTGGTCACTGTCACAACCTCAGTTCCAGCAACCATTTTCTTTCTCCTGGAATACGATACAGCAGAACCCCCCTATATTGACCACATTCCTCAATTGACCTGATTTTCTTTTTTTTTTCATTTTTATTAAATCACAGCTGTGTACATTAACGCAATCATGGAGTACAATGGGCTGGTTTCACTGAAATATTTTCATCAAACTGGTTAACATAGCCTTCATGGCATTTTCTTAGTTATTGTGTTAAGACATTTATATTCTGCATTTAGTAAGTTTCACCTGTACTCATCTAAGATGCACCACAGGTGTGGTCCCACCAATTACCCTCCCTCCACCCATCCTCCCCTTTCCCCATATTCTTATGCTATAATGGGTTATAGCCTTCATATGAAAGCCATAGATGAGTTTCATTGACCTGATTTTCTTAGACCGGACATTCACCACATACACCTAATGCAAGTTCCTTATGTTGACCACCTGTGCATGCTGACCATGCTCTTGGGTGGTCACCTTACACAGGATCTACTGTATTTGTCTCCTCTTTTATTGTACTTCTCTTTTCACTCCACCCAAAGGGCGGTTATAAGAAGGCAGATCCTGGCTTTCTCCACTCCTCCCACACACACAAACGGGGATACAATGACTCAACTGTTAACCATGACCTCCTGGGCCCTGAGTGATGATCCTGTGTATCAGTCCAGACTCATCTTGTACCATCTTGGTGATTCGGCCACACTAGGTTCATTTCCTACCCTTTTCCTCTTCCTGTGTTTGCATATATATTCTTCTTTCTGCTTGAGACATTCCCTTGGCTCACTGTCTAATTTTCTCTGGCTTTTCCTTTAGACCTCATCCCAAGCATTAATTCCTAGAGCATGTTTTGCTGAACTTCTCCAGTCAATATGTTATTATAATACATAATCTCCCTGATTGGTATTGAGCAAAGTACCAGTTGGGATAGGTTTTTACTTAGTTAAACTCACTATGCAGAGACCTAATTCCCTGCTGGCAACACTCCTCATAGGACAAGCATGAGGGGTGCACTGCGTGGAGGCAACGCAGGGAATAAATGTTTTGGGATTAGGAACTCAGCATCTGATCTTAAGTGCTAGATGTTTAGGGCGGTGCTAAGAAATACCAGTTGCTCACACCTTAGAATCCAAGGGGTTCCTAGTCCTATGGGAAACTGAATTTGGCCACAATTTATCCCAAAGAAGAAAGGGATGGCCCTGATTATGGAAAGTTCACTGGCCGAGAAACAGGGAGGAGATCCCAGAAAAATTCAACAATAGTCCTTCCCATGGTAGTGAAATGACATGCATGTACCTGATTGATTCAAGGATGTTCATTTCACCACTGGATAACAGGGGGCAGTAGAGTAGGACTCAGGCCTGTTTCTGACCATCCCTGTATCACTTGCCTTTACACAGGGCCTAGCAACAGTAGGCATTCAAATATATATATGTATGTGTGTGTGTGTGTATATATATATAATACATTAGGGATTCTAATATATCTTCAAAAAGACATATTCTGTGTATAATATAAAGACTTCTTGCACGAGTGAATGAGTGATACAGCTCTTAACTTGGTGGGCTGTGGTTGGCGGTAATGATAACATAACTGAACTACCAAAATATTTTAAAATATGTGTTTTATGTGGGGTGTCAGTGCCAGTGCTCTGACCCTTCTATATTTTTCCCTGGTCCGTAAGGCTGTGAAGCACGAAGAACAACTATTAGTCAAACATACATTTTGCTTAGAAAAGTTGTAAGTGAGATGTTGATTTTAAATACTGTAAGACCTATATGGTTAATAATTTAATTTCCCAGTGAAGACATTTTTCTTTTCAGGAAGAGGGCAGACCTATAAACATTAGGCTTTAGTTTTTGTGGTTGACAAATTATAACTCAGCCTTTGGGAGAACCGTAGAATCAATGTGGGTAAACTTAAAGACTGTTAAAAGAAATGGTGATGGGAAAAGATGAATAAGCCTTTTGAATCTTCAGGAAGATATATTCTGTGTACAATAGTTCAACTGTACAACTTCGCATCATCCAGGACAGGCTGTTAAACGGAAGGTCTGTGAGCACTAAGGGAAGCAGCTGGCTTTACTAAGAAGCAGCGTGCTAAGCTGACTGTGCTTTGATTTCACTTTTTATTTCTGAAGATTAACTTGGCTGATAAGTAAACAGGCACCCTGAGATTCCTTATGCAAAATCATCTTCATAGAAAAAGAAAAAAAAACAGGAGAAAATATTTTAAAATGTTAACAGGGCTACTTTTTGCAGGAACTGAATTTTCTCACTTCTTCTGGAATCCATTCCAAACAACAATACAATAAAGGAGCACATGCAAAGAAATGCCCACAAATTACATTTTCAACCAAACCAGCAGAAGATCCACAAACTACAAAGTGAGAGTCAGGCAGAAAGCCAAGGAGGGCTGTCACGACACTGCGGTAAGTGAAGGGGAGGCCCGAAGGGGTCCCCGCCCACGGAGCACTTAGGAATCACCTTTGAATGTGCACTGCCCATAAGTGAGGACTTCATCAAAGAGGAGAGTGCTGTGGCAAAGACTGGGATTAATGTAGCCAGAGGCGGGTGAATGGCAAATCTCATCAAGAGCCAGAAAAATTCTAAGTGTTTCTGAAAGTGACTGTATCATCCGTGTTCCCAGGTGACAGGAAGCCTGTGAAGTCATCCATGTAGGAAACTGAGGAAGAAAAGGACAAGGCTTGGTTGTGAGCATGGGAGGATGTGTGACTACATGGACGCATCAGATCATAAAGAAACAATTTATAACTGCATCAGCAGCAAAGGAAGCTGAGTGTTTCGAAAACTACTCCCCACAGGAACCTTCCTCGGCTTTTCTAGGAAAAATCCAACTCACTCAAATAGGAGTAACACAAAAGCAATACACATGCAGATACTATAAGACATATGAAAAAGAACAGCCACAGATTTCTTTTAAAGAATGAAAACTCAGCTGAATATAGGTGGTCACACGCTGTAATTGCTTCAACAATTATTTGTTCAATGAGTGATAGAATTTGGGGTTGTATTTCAATCTTCAACACCAAATTCTATCACTCATTAAACAAAGGATTATTGAAGCAACTACAGCTATAAAGAAAGGTCACAAAGCAGAATTACAAGAACTTCAGGAAGAAATGAGAAGACAACAAGAGGTTACTGGGGCAGATCGATGGAGGAGGTGAAACGGGAAAAGAACCGGCAGAACTGAAGGTAAAGGAAGGGACGTAAAGGATAAAAGTTTTTAAAAAAAGCAAATAAATCGTGCAGAGATACAAAAGATAAAAGATTAGAGAGAAATCCTGCTTTGAATCCAGGCAAAGGAGATCCATCACAGTAGCTGTAATCTCTGAAGAAAAAAGACAAAACAATGAAATAGAATAATTATCATAAAATATAATTCAAGAAAACTTTTTTAAAAATAAAAAAAAACCTTTAAATCTACCTATTAAAAAATTGTATCAGTGAAAAGTCATCCAGAATGACCAACACAAAGACATAGCCCAGAGAAATTTTTGGAGAGAATCCTGTAGGCAGTCAGGCAAAAAAAAAGAAAAGAAAATCAGTTGAAGGAAGGGAAAGTGAGGTTGACATTCGACCGACTTATCCACAGAAAACTTAACTTTACTCAGAGGGGCAAAAGGAAGGCAGGAGCCAAGGATTTTCTATGTAGTTGAGCTCCCCTTCATGTGTCAAGACTCTTAGAAGAAGATAGCTTTGAATAGGTCAGTATTTGGGTAATATTGCTCAACATTTCTAAGGCAGAAGCCATTGACTAACATGAATTCAGCAGAAAACATCAAGCCAAGAACGAACAGCCAAAAACCTACTTCAGTACATCTTAGGAGGTATTTATTGTTTTATTTGTGAGGTCAGAAAGTAATATCTTAATAATTCAACATGATGTGAAGTTCCTATCAAGTAGACAAAGATATAGTTAAGAATGTATTTCTACTCCTAATTTGTTACAGTTTTTTGTTGATAGATCATAAATGGCTGTTGAATATTTTGAAATGCCTTTTATGCATACATTGAGATAGTCATATGTATTTTTTCCTATAACATCTTTGTGATACAAATTATATGAATATCTTCTAATTTCAAGCCTTCCTTTGGTTCCTAGATAAATGCCATCTGGTCATGTTTTTGACATTATATTTATTTCATTTTATTCTTAAATTTATTAAGAATTATTCAGATTAAAAAATAAGATAATTTTGATATCAATTCATGAAAGAAACTGCATTAACATTTTTCTTTCTCAAACTGCCCTTGTCAGGTTTAAGGCTACATTAAATTCTAAAACATTAGGCATCTTCATTGTTTGTTGTTCTCATCTCTGGAAGAATTTTGCAGGTTTCATGAAACTGAGTCTGGGTTTTTTTTTTCTGAGTAAATTTTAAACTAATGTGTCATTTTTAAAGGCATTATACATATATTTAAAGGTTCTATTTTGATTATGTTTTGCACAACTTATTTTTCCAGGGGAACGAGCACTTACATTTTCTATGTACAGGTTGAATATTCCTTATCCAAAATGATTGAAACCAGAATTATTTTGGATTTGGGTTTTTTCTTATTTTGGAATGCAGTCAAGTGTCTAATAACATTTGGTCCATGATGACTGAATATAGACAGTAGTCCCAGAAGATTAACACTATATTTTTATTGTCCCTTGTCTATGCTTAGGTCTGTTTAGGTACATAAATATTGTTGTCTTGCAATTGCCTACAGCATTCAGTGTAGTCACGTTCTGTGCAGGTGGGTAGCCCAGGAGCCATAGCTCAGGTGCATAGCAGGCTACACCATCCAGGCTTGTGTACAGTACACTCTATGATGTTTGCCCAACAAAATCGACTTACGATGCCATTGTTAGAATGCATCCCAGTTGTTAAGTGATGCGCGATTATATTTGCTTCTCACTGGTTCAATATTTACATCTGAAAATCCAAAATTCGAAATGTTCCTTTGAATGTCACATTGGCTCTCCCGAAGTTTTGGATTTCAGAGTATTTCAGATTGCAGAAGTAGGAATACTCAGCTGACATTTGATGAAGTTTGTTTCTGTTCTTTTTGTATGGTAGATTTAATATATACTATATGTATTGATGTCCATTTTTTAAAAATTCCCAATAGTGTTTATATTGTGCTTTCATTTTTTTCCTTCTTGGCGAATTTGTTTAGTGGTTTATCAATATTATCAGTCTTTTCAATGAACAGCAATAACACAAAATTTTAAACAATGATTATCTCTGGGTGATTTTTATTATCTTCCTCTGTTCTCATGTATTTTATAAAATTTCCCCAATAAATAAATGTATATTAACTCTATGAACCTCTCTTCCACCCAAATATCTGAAATACAATGATTTGCTTTTATAAAAAACAAAGAAATGTAGGCTGAATAGGAGATGCATAAACCAGTTGAATAATTTTTCCTAAATGGCATAAAAATAATTTCCTGATGAAGTATGAAGTATAAGATGGTCTCCAGTGGGACTGTATAAGTCTTTCTTTTTGACTCTATTCTGAACTTTTAAAAAAATTATCAATTTCAATGATGATCTATTAAACACAGTTGTGAGATTTGCAATATAATACCTCTTGGGGAGATGTTTAAAATATTGGATTGTAGATTCCACATTCCCCAGTTTTGACAGTGAAAACATTCTTTCTGAGTAGTTCAAACGGCAGTGTTAGGTGTGCAAATTAGAAACATCCTGTTGCTTTCTCAAGATTCTATTCTCATTTGCTGGAAAATTATAGTAATGAATAAATAATGCTAAGATAACTACTAATATCTGTGGTGCTCCCTGGAGTTGGGCAGTGCACAACCTACACCTCAGTACACAGTGGGCCTGGGTGAGAAATGAAGAAACATATAATATTCTCCATGGATTAAACCTCTCAAGTGTACAGTAGAGGTGGGGAAACATGTCAGCACGATTTCACATGAAAAATGATCCATCAGCTGGGCACGGTGGCTCACGCCTGTAAGCCTAGCTCTTTGGGAGGCCAAGATGGATGGATTGCTTGAGCTCAGGAGTTTGACACCAGCCTGAGCAACAGCGAGACACAGTGTTTAAGAATATTCTGGCTCCTGCAGTTCCAGCTACTTGGGAGGCCGAGACCAGAGAATCACTTGAATCCAGGAGTTTGAGGTTGCTGTGAGCTATGATGCTACAGCACTCTACAGAGGACAATATAGTGAGACTCTGTCTAAAAAAAAAAGAAAGAAAAAGAAAAGAAAAGAAAAACGATACATCTCAGAAATTTTGGCTGAGCGTGAGATAGGCTGACATGGCAGCTACACATGCGATAGTTTGATAGCTTAAAGATTTGCATTGCAAGCTGAAAGTCTGGACCCAAGTGAAATATTGTTCAAACAATCATACATAGGCTCAGAGAGATGTTGCTTTTCTTGGGACAAGATTCAAATCATCCTGTAGGATGCTGAAAGCGCTTCAAGTCCTGTTCCTAAAGGATTGTTGAAAGAACTAGGTCTGTTGAAGGTGGAACAATGAAGATTTAAGGGCAAATAGGAGTTTTCATTAAACATTTGAACGACTGCCACGTGGAGGAGTAACTCAATATATTTGATATTGTTCAACAACTCAGTACATGGGGGGGTGGACTGGATTCACGGTAAAGAAGAATCTTCTACACATGGTGTTGAGAATGGGAAGTTCAGACAACCTTTCTAGAAGTCACTCAGCAATATTTCCAGAGAGCCTTGCCATTTTCCATGGGTTGGCCTGGCCTGTTTACTTCCAGGAATTTCTCCTAAATAAATAAATGGATTTTATTGAGGAGTTTGTAACAGTAAGATATTTGGATAGTTTACTAAGTAAATAATAGGTGGGGAAAAAAAAAAGAAATATGGAAGAAACAGAACAGAGCAGAGAGAACTGGAGAAAGAATGAACTCCATGGAACAGAAACTACTAGTGCAAGTACAGGGTGGAAAAGAGTGTGAGACATTATTAGAAAATTGCCAGTCAAAATAAGGTTGAATGCAGGACACTGAGGCAGTGGCCCCATTTTTTTGTTAATTAGACGAGAGAATTGTGATTGCTAAAATTAAATTCAGATTGAGGAGCTCTAGTGAAGTGAGGCCAACAAAAATAGCTAATAGTGGGAAATTACTTCAGTCATTTGAAACTGAAGAAACCTGTTACTAATGGGTGCTATGTTGTTTATGATATGAAGAAAGCTGAGTCACGTATAGAGTATTACATTCTATAACGCTGCATCAAGAACGTCCGTCTGCAGTATGGAGGTCTCTCCCTGGAGACGCACCCTCTAGGTTAGATCACAGACCTTTGTGATGTCTCCATCTGAAAATAACAGGGAGATCAAAAAACGTCTCTGCAGAGTAATTACTCAAGATGGGAAGATTTAAATTATTATTATTTTTTTATTCCTCAAATATTTTATTTATTTTTATTTATTTATTTATTTATTTTTTGTTGTTGGGGATTCATTGAGGGTACAAAAAAGTCTCTGCAGAATAATTACTCAAGATGGGAATATTTAAATTATTATTATTATTTTTTTATTCCTCAAATTATTTTTATTTTTATTTATTCATTTATTTATTTTTATTGTTGGGGATTCATTGAGGTGACACTGATTGCATTTGCTAGGTAAAGTCCCTCTTACAATCGTGTTTTGCCCCCAAAAGGTGTGACACACACCAAGACCCCACCCCCCGCCTGGGAATATTTAAATTATTTTAAGATGCTTAGATCTACTTGTACTTCTCTGTTCAAATTCAAAGATGGTGCATAATATCTGGGAATGCTAACCAGAAAGAGTGTTAGCCTTTTATTAAAAATGACATTTATGGCATTATTCACAATGGTGAAAGATTGTTTCAAAACGCAAATGCCAAATAATTGAGAAATGAATATTCTAGCCATGGTGTATTTGCATACTTTCTATAGCTAGACATATTTTCATTAAAATGATAGGCTATGATTAAAAATAATAAATATTTATCAAAATGATACAAAGTGACTTTTACCCTGTCATGTTAGGGAAACTATTGGCACACTCAATAATTAATTCCTAATTGCCAAGGTAATTCGTAGGCTTTTCATTCCCAATTCAACTCCACTCTTGGGTAGTTGACTTTGTTGAAATGAAATTTTGTTTCTTGAAATTCTCTTCTCCCTCTTTCCCGATGCTTTTCTGATTTCCTTCTAGCTTCCTGCCCTTTGGTAATAATATTCCCCATTTGCTTCCTGTCTGTGTAGCCCAAGAAACTGGCCTGTGCTGGCTCATTTCTGGACTTTATCCATGTGAGGATGTGGGATGTGACCTCAGACACTCTGTTTTTTTTTTTTTTTTTTTGCAGTTTTTCTTTTTTTTTTGGCTGGGGCTGAGTTTGAACCCACCGCCTCTGGTATATGGGGTCCGTGCCCTACTCTTTGAGCCACAGGCCCCGCCTGATCTCAGACACTCTTAAACTTCTCAACCTCCTATGTGATAATTCCCAAACACCTTTCTCCTGACACCTTTCCAAACTCCAAAATCATAACCTCAGCTGCCTTTACTTCACCCTCTTCCTTGTTTATCTCACCCCACTCTTGACCAATTTGACACCTTTTAGATATGATAATCAGGTACCTTTTCTTCTCTTCATCTTTACTGCTTCTACCCTAGTCTGAGTACCATCATTTCCATCTGGTTTACTATAATAACTTCCCAGACAGTGTTTGAACACATGAAAATTTGTCTATGTGATGCCTTCAACTGGATACACAACAGGTACCCCAGATTCAACATGTCTAGAACTAAACCATCTTCTTCACTGAAATTTATTCTTTCTCCCATAACTCAGGTGGAAGTTCAGACGTGCACCCAATTTTTCAAACCACAAATTGGCAGTCATTTCTACTCTTATAATTCCTGACACCTCAGTCATTCAACCTGTAAGTCCAGGAAATTCTATAGATTTCTCTTATTAAAAAATTCTGACCGGGTGGTACCTGTGGCTCAAAGGAGTAGGGTGCTGGCCCCATATGCTGGAGGTAGTGGGTTCAAACCCAGCCCTGGCCAAAAACTTCAAAAAAAAAAAAAAAAAGAAAAATTCTCACCATCTCTGCCCAGGTTAGTGAGTTCCTTGAGGGCAGGAGTCTTTTCTTGTTTTTTCTTTTTATATTTTCAACTTTATATTCCCATATTTAGTGTTTACAAGTGTTTGAATTAAAAATTATGTTATGTACAACAAAGGGTAATATATATATATATATATAAAATACTTCATTGCAAATGTGCAAAATATATATATTTACATTTATAGATATTGGAAGGGGATTCAAGTGCCATGAAGAATTGATATTTTACTGGTGTTTACTGTAAAGAGAATAATAAAAGTTTCAAATAAAAAGGAGCAAATATGAAACTCAGAGGCAAAGAGGACACTAGACCCAATAAACTCAACCTTGTCTGGAGTAAGATCCTTCTGCTCTAAAAAGCTCACTAACTGAGTTTTCACACACGACAAGCGTTAGAGGATTCGGCATCTCACAAGAAAGAAGCACTGATGTTAGCACCTCAAATGTAGGAAGAAAAGTGGCCGATGTAGCCATTGAAAGCTCAGGTTTCAAGAAGAGACACCAATAAAACTTAAGAGATTTTTTTCCTGCATGGAGGACATAGGTATATTTTAAGTAGGAAGAGAGGTTAGAGCAGATGGCAATATTTAACACAAGCTGAAAAGGTAACTGCAGGGCAGCCCTGTGGCTCAAAGGAGTAGCGCGCTGGCTCCATATACCGGAGGTAGTGGGTTCAAACCCGGCCTCACCAAAAACTACAAAAAAAAAAAAGTTAACTGCAAATCAAAATTCATGTTAATGTAGTGAATGGCTGTATGCAGTGTAGTATATAAATGACTATACATTCTGCACGTGGTCTGGGCAGAAACAGTGATTTGAATGGAGATGTGACCAAACTATTTTAGAGCAGAATTCTTTTAAAATAATCCAAAAAATACAGAAATTGATGGTCTTTCTGTTTCATCTCCACACATGCCCAAGGTGTCCAGGGACCAACGTGTGTACACAGTGATCTTACTTAGCTGTTAGGTACTGGGTGGTCAGTTCATACACTTTTCATGTCGAGCTTAAGATAATGGTCTTAGGTTTTAGACAGTAGATTCTGTGGTAAGCAGAATTATAGCTCCCCAAAGATGCTCGTGTCTCGATCCGTGGAGTCTGTGAATATGTTACTTTGCACGGCAAAAAGGACTTTGCAGATGTGAAATCAGCATGGTGCAGCTGCTGGCTTTGGAGATGGAGGCAGGGGCCAGGTGTTCAAAAGGTGAGGCAAGGAACTCACCCTTAGAGGCTCCAGAAGGAATACAGCCTTGCTAATGTTTTGATTTTTAGCTCCTTGAATCTTCTAACCTCCAGAACTGTACTATAATAAATTTGTGTTGTGCTAAGCCATGACATTTGTGGAAATTTGTTACAGCAGCAATAGAAAACTAACACTGACTTTGTCATGTAGGGTTTCCTTTGCACAAAGACCTGAATAAATGAAATTGTTGATCTCTAATAGTAACTTCTTCAAAGTCTTTCAAATCTATTCACACTGCTCCTGCTCTGTGTTCAGGCTTAATAGTAATAATAATAGCATTCTATAATGTTCCCTTTGCAGACGTTGTTCTGTGCCTTTTTTACTGAATCCCTTTAATAACCTTATGTCATAGGTATTTGTGTTATCTCTACCTTTCAGAGGAGGAGACCAAGGCAGAGAGAAATTAAATAACTCATTCAAAGTTGCATAGTTAGTAAAATACAGGATTTGAACACAGCTTTCTGGCACTAAAGCCGTACTTACTCTTTCCAGAATTAATTTCATGGCCTTTGAGCTACACAGCTTTCCATGAAGGCGAATTGTTCACTAATTTACCACCCATATCGACTCTGTCCATGACCATTGTGATAGATGGAATGTTGTCTCTCGTGATCTCTGAACCCTGGTGTCATGGCCATGGATTTGTTAGGTTTCATGGCAAAAATGACTTTGCAAATATAGTTAAGTGTTTTCTAGGCACCATGTTGAGGCATGGTGGAATACAGGGCTGATTAACAAACAGCGCCCTGTCTGAGTGGCAGCTGCTGAGGGACTGGCCGTAGCAGAAAATGCTACTGGAAACTTCTTTCAATGTGCTCCCACAGCAATGCTGCCAAAGCTTTGGAGACACTGTTCTTCCTTACCTAAAACCCACGTTTCATTCTCTTTCCTATAAGCCCTCAGATTCTTTGTTCAGGTATCTTTATGCTTCTTCTTCCTTTGCCTTGTACGACTATATTTATATACTTGATGTCTTCAAAGAGACTATAGACTTTTTAGAGTAGGGACTGTTTTATGAATCTTTGAATTCCTCCTCTTTCTCATCAACTTCCACCTTGTGCAAAATATATCCTCATTTTTTTTTTTTTTAACTTACATTGAATTGATAACCTGGAAGTGTTCCCTTACAATAAATCCTATTATAAGTTTTACTTTGTCATAGGATAAAACCCAACAGAGGATCTATTAATTTCAGCTAATATTCCTCTGCAATGATAATTCTTTAAAAACTTTGCATTTTTCAGATTATTCTAAAGGTTTTTCAAATGAACTATTATCATAAGGAAGAAGAAAGTCATCAATTTTACATTCTGAAGGAGAAAACTACCTACTTTTTAAAATATCATAATTTAAACTTGTTAGTGACATGACAAAAACCTATTAACTTTTCTTCCCAGCAAAATGAACATCACACTCCAGCCCCAATTTTTGTATAAATTTAGGAGTTCGCTGATCCTGTAAAGTCCACTCTTTCATATGCCCTAAGGGTTCATAGCATCAATTAAGAACACTTGATTTACCTGGATGGATATGACGTCCCCTTCTGCACTAGATTTTCTTCCCAAAGCTCCTACCCTGACCTCTACCTCCACTAAAGGGGCTTTTCTGAGGCAGTCAAATGTGCAATCTCATAAGTTCTGTGAGTAGGCTGTCTAGTCCTCAAGCCTGTCTCCCTCTGAGTGTCCACATTTGGGAATCCCACCTCAGCAAGCTTTCAAGCCATTTGTCTGTCTTGCTAGGCTATAAGCAATCTATCTCTTTCCAGGCCTCGGAGATGGCCAAAGAGCTCTTGATTTCAGAGAGATCTTCATGAGAAAATATAGCTTGAAGCTTGGTGAGTAAACGAATCAGACCAGACAGCATGCTTTTGGTAATCCCAGTTCCTCTAAAACAGAAGACATAAAAGAATCCTTCCTGATTATTACTGCCTGTTATCTAAATTTACAATTCAGAAAATGACATGCTCAATGCTCCCACTGACGCCTCCAAATTGATACCCTTAATTTTTCAGTGTACATTTGAAAGGTGTGAGACTCACCTGTCTCAGTGAACAGGGTTAAAGTGAAACACTGCCCTGGGTAACCCATAATGAACACTGCAAGGGCCTATCTAGAAAGTTCCTTCCCTTTGGCCAAAGGCAGAAGCATGAAGGATGGGCAGGAGTTCTCAGGTAACGAGCCAACTGCTCCTGTCTGGGGCGAGGCAGGAGACCTGTCTGCGTGGCACCAGCTGTAGGATTGGCAGCAGCAGTGCACTGCCACCTTCTGAATCCATTTGCACCCGGATGCGGCTCCTAACGGTTCCAGAACATTGTCATTTACAAATAAATGTGAGCAGGAGAAAAGTTTTGTACTTGTTCTTAAACAAGGAAGATGGTCACAGGTAAAGGCTACCCCGACCGAGACAGAAGGTCAGCAACCAGTGCCCAGCACTTAGAGTGTGAGTGGAAATGCTGTGCCAGGGAATGACTGGTCCCTGATGGGTACATGGGAGAGCAGAGGAGGGACACAGCAGGAGGGACACGGCAGGATGGGGCACCCTCCGGGAGACAGTGCACACGCCACACACAGCGTGCCCAGCACAGTGGCCGGCACATATCGAGTGACTAACAAACCGTGGGTGAGAATCTGGCAAATTCCCAGGCTAGTTATTCTCTGTGTTTGTAATGAAAAGTTGGTTGTACTTATTGAAAATGACTTCTTCATATAATTGACTTCTCAAAACAACACCACAGGATAACTATTTTTGCAAACCAAGAGAAGTTTTGAGCAGTTGGGTGATTTGTTTGAGGCCACACGGTGGAGAGACAGGCATTCCAGCAGGGCAACCACGCCCTCACTGTGCTCACTGTCCCCGTGTGACACAGAAAACTACCGGCCAGCTCGGCACCTCCAACCACTGGGACATCACAACAGGTTATTAACTTTTTATGGTGAAACCCAAATCTACTAGAAGTTAATACAAACAACTAGAGCAGCGGTTCTCAACTTGTGGGTCACAACCCACAGGAACTGTATTAAAGGGTTGCGGTGTTAGGAAGGTTGAGAACCACTGAACTAGAGCAATCTAGCCTAATAAAACTTTGTGTGAAATGGAAATGTTTAGAGAAGGATTGACAGATAATGAGAAATGTGATTATTGACTGCAAGAAATGTGGCTACTGTGCCTGAAGAGCTGAATTTTAATTTTTCTTTCACTTTAACTCAGTGAAATTGAAATAGCCACATATGGTTAGTGGCTGCCTCGTCAGACAGCACAGAACTAGAACGTGTGATTTAAAAGGAACCCAGGGGTCATCTGCCCTCATTTCAACAAATAGGGAAATGTTTTTTGCTTTATCCCTGAGATGTGTATCTAGTCTCTCATTACACATTTTTTTTTTTTTTTTGAGACAGAGCCTCAAGCTGTCACCCTGGATAGAGTGCTGTGGCATCACAGCTCACAGCAACCTCCAATTCCTGGGCTCAAGCGAGTCTCCTGCCTCCATCTCCCAAGTAGCTGGGACTACAGGCGCC